>JADBJO010029923.1:10000-18500 GCA_016801955.1 Conus betulinus | reverse complement strand
TTGATGTGATCTCACACAGGTTATCTGTACTCTGTTGAAGGTGACCATAAGCAGGATTTAACGTGTTTGTTTGTTCGACTTGTTTTGATGATGTAGCTCACAAGGTGGGTTTGTCCCTTTGGTGATGAGACATACAGGGTGTCCCTTTGGGATGATTATGGTGTGCTTCACAGCAGGTTGTGTCCTTGAGGATGTTGTTGCCCATGACAGGTGTGGCCCTTGTGGATGTGGTAGGTCACCACAGGTGTGTCCCTTCGTGTTGATGTGCTATCACACAGGACGGGGTCACTTCTTGTGATAGTGCTGCAAACAGGTTGTTTTGGTTGTCCCTTTTTGATGGTGCTGTCACACAGGGTGTTGCTCCGTGTTGATGTGCCCATACCTACAGGTTGTTTTTTGTCCTTTGTGTCATGTAGTCACAGGGTAGGGTCCCCTTGTTGATGTGCTCACACCAAAGGTTGGTCGTCACTGTGTTGCGCTGTGCTCAATAACCATGTTTTTTATAGTTCCCGCTTGGTTTGATGGGCCCATACACGTTTTGTTGTCCTTTGTTCATGTAGTCCACAGGTTATTGTCCCTTGTTGATGTGCTCACACAGGTGTCCCTTGTTGATGTGATCACACAGGTCTGGTGTTATGTAGCCCTTGTTGCCCGGTGGATGTGCTCACACAGGGGTCCCTTGTTGATGTCTCACCTTTGTTGATAGATGTGCTCACACACACGTTGATGTCCACACACGGTCCTTGTTGATGTGCTCACACAGGTTGTCGCTTATTGATGTGCTCACCCAGTGTCTCATTGTTGATGTGTCATCACACAGGTGCGTCCCTTGTTGAGTGTGCTCCACATTGTCCATTGTTGATGTGCTCCACGGTGTCCCTGGTTGATGTGCTCACACAGGTGTCCTTGTGATGTGCTTCACACCAGGTGTCCCTTTTTGATGTCCTCACACAGGTTTCCTTTGTATGAGTCCTCACCACAGGTGTCCTTGTTGATGCCTCACACAGGTGTCCTGTGTTTGATGTCCTCACACAGGTCCCTGTTGTTGATTGCCTTCACACAGGTGTCCTTTGTTTTAGTCCTCAAACAGGTGTCCTTTGTTGATGTGCTCACAACAGGTGTCCCTCGTTGATGTGCTCACACAATTGTCCCCTTGACACACATTGCTGAGGGCGGTTTAACTCGCTGCCTCGTGAACACGTGACCATTCAGACGGCAGAGGTTTGTTTTGATCTTGGATCATCCACCTCGGCGGTGACTTTTGTCTGCGAACAACACCTGCTGTTCACATCGGTACGCTGACGTTCAAAGGCGCTGACAAAATAAAAATCCATGAAAGCTCCCAGACATGCAGGCTGGATTAAAGGCAACGAAGTGACGGGATTACTGTTTTCCTTCTTCCAGCTCGCTTTCCATTGTTCCTCTCTAATGCTCGATCTTGGAAATAGAATGTGAACAGCAGGAGCAAGGCATCGGACATATGGGACTCATTTGTCATCCCGATAGTCATCGAACTGGACCGTGTCATTTCCTGGGTGGTGAATTGATGTGGTAAGTAAACTGTTGCAAGATACATGGAAAAAGTCAAGAGATCTCTACTTGGGGACAGGAAAACAAAAATATTGTACTGCACAAAGTCAGACAGTGATCTACAAGAATGAGCAGTGTCTCGTGGACTCTGCAAAACACAATGATAAGACAAGCAGTTTAACGTATGGAAAAGACAAGAGTGCAATGCAAGCAAAAGACAAGAAGTTAAACAATGGAAAAGACAAACAGCTAAAAATTTCCAAACGGTGCTGTTATAACATTAATGGAATCATTGACAACGGTGCTTTGCATTCTTGTAGTCATGCACAGGGACGCACAGTGGTGTGATGGCACCAAAGCAAGTGACGCCTTTTCACTCTTCAGAGGACACATACAGTTTACTATCCTGGCTGCCAGATCCTGTGAGAAAGTTTTAACCACATGCCAGGAAGAGCTCTTCAAAATGGAGGCACTGTCCGACAGGTATCTAAGAGATCCGGTTTCTTGTTTGTGCCGCTGTAATCAGCAGGCCTGTCTTGTCTTGCCTTGATAAGACTATGAATTGGATCAACTGGGCGGATTTATCATATATATTTACATTCTGTCGCCTTTACGGATGAAGTAATATTTCGTAAATTGAGCATCTTGTACACGTCATTCTTCCATTGTTGTACTAGTCCTGAATTGGTTTATTTTCTACAATGACATCTTACTTTTTCTGAGGGCAAGATGTAACGGAGATAATGCCTTTATTCTCTTCCTTCAATAAAAAAAGACCCGTTCCTCTCCTCTCTCTCTTCTCTCTCTCTCTTCTCTCTCTCTCTCTCTGGTGCGCGCGCGCGCGCGCGCGTGTGGTGTGTGTGTGTGTTCCCTGTTGTTGATGAGTTTCTAATCTAGGTGAAATTATTGATTATCGTGGAAAGTTCGAACAAAGTTTTCCCCCATTTTTGAGATATGAGCAATAAATGCGGCAGACAGCGGAAATGCTCCTCATCACTCACCAACATGACCACGTACTTTGGGGAGGAAGCCGACGTATGGAGGCTGGAAACTATACCACTGAATAACTGTGTCGGGAAGGAAATACACGATACGCGATTCTGAGCAGCTCGACCGGTACACCCACCCCACCGACACCGGACCACAGTTACTTTCTTTCCACCCTGACTCCAACCCCACCCACAGCCGAGAACGATGACCTGTGACACTATGAACAGAAAGAAGAGAAATATGCGCCCGTCTCATTCGCGTTACAACCAGCTGACGCGGATTGGCGGTGTTTGTGTGGACGAAATCCTCACGCCAGAAAAACGAGGACTGTTGTAAAACACTCCTTTTGAGAACAAAGGTTATGGGAAAGCCGTCTGAAAAGTCTGTTAGGTGTTAGTTAACAGGAAACGTCAGCAGGAAAAATGGGACGCGCCTTTGATGATCCCTCGAATTGTGGCAAGGAAAGCACACAAAGGGCCCCGCCTATGGAATTGTAAAGAAGATTTGTTTAATGCGTTCAGAACGAATGGAGCTCACAAATATACCACTGCATCTGCAAGCAGCACAGCTAGAAACGTAAGACTGAATAGAAGGAAGAGAATGAATAGAATGGCGAATGAGGAAGACGAGGAGGAGAAGAAAGAAGAGGGCACCAGAACAACAAAGGAAAGCTGTGGTGAATAACACTGTAGAGGTGGACAATATGGGGGCACACACACACACAACACACACACACACACACACAACACACACACACACACACACACACACACACACACACACACACACACACACAGACACGCACATTAGACACGCACGTACGCCACGCACACGCAACGCACGCTCGCACGCACGCATGCCACAACATACGCACGAACGCACGTACGCACGCACACACACACACTTGCACACACGCACGCACCTACGCACGCACACACACGCACGCACGCACGCACCGCACGCACACACACGCACACACTCGCACGCGCACGCACGCACACACGCACACACACACACCACACCACACACACACACACACACACACACACACACGCACCGCACGCACGCACGCCGTACGCACACCGCACGGGCATGTTGTGTCAGAGCATAAAACAAACTCATGTGAAACAGCTCTTTGATAATTGGCGATCAGTTATCAACGTTCAAAAAACACATGGTAAGCATTTATATCATGAGGCAGCTAGCATACGGATTTGAAATAAATGAGTATAACAATTTAGTAGTGTCTTAACAATGTGCGTGGCAGACAATCAATTTCATGATGTGAATTAAGTTGAACTGTTCTCTCGTCAGTTTACCGTGAATGATATAACGCATGTGACCTGAGCAATGTGAAACAATCTTTTTGTTTTGCTTTGGGACTCGTTTCGACTTTTAAGTATTTTAGAACATCATTGTAAGCTAAATGCACATGGTTATGAGGCGTGTTCTTTTATCTTTTAGTATTAAGAACATCAGTATAAGCTAAATGCATACGCTTATGTGGGCGGTGTTCTTTTCATCTTTTAGTATGTAGGACATCAGTGTGAGCTAAAACGCACATGCTTACGTGGGCGTGGGTTTTTTTTTTTATCTGTATGCTGAGATCGACGCGCATTCTTTTTACATTTTACCAGCCGCATAAACATGAGTAACAATGGGCATTATGTTTCATGTTCTCATCTGATGACTCCTCACCTGAAGAATGTCTCTACATCAGGGGAGAAATAAAAAGAGCACAGCAGCTGACCATGAACAGGAAACTTGTTGTTTCAAACACAGTCTGCCAAATGTTTGATATGTGTTGTATGTACATGAAGGGAATATGTCAATGGAAAACGTAAGCTATTTACGCTAGGTTTAGAAAAGAGGTGGGATGTTGCGGTTTGTTTACCCTTTGTGCTTCGGTTCCTAGTGACAGAAACCATGCAGCTTACATGCATAGAATACAGGAAACAGATAGCCCGAGGTGGTTGGTTCATCACCTATTGGGCGGTTCAGTTTTCCTTGAGGACAGACTGGTCAGCTGCGTCGTATGTGGATTTTGTACGTTGGCGAGGGTGCGTGTCACATTTCTTTTTAATCATGACACGGGAGACGTCAGTAGAGTAAAAACGCCCGCGACTGGACTATTACAGGCATAGCAAATCTCCAGGCGAGATGCGATGAAAAAAAGGAAAATTGAAGATTGCAATTTCATTTTTTACAGATAAAGATGTTCTAAACTGATTTAGACAGGATGATTTCTCTATTTTTTTTTTTTCTTTTCAGGAACTTTTCCTTTCCCCTGCATAGAGGTAAGGACGCATAGGTTTCCCCCTTTTTAAGAGGTACAATTTACATTGTTGTCATTCGACGTGAGGTCGCGAACATTGTGAAGATCGTATGGCTTTGTTACGGCCAAACCTAAGAACCATGTACAACGGATAGGTCTTTGAGGGCAAGAGTATTTTGACTGATAAGGAAAATGCTTGATGGTTTCCGCTTAAAGCTCAGCTTGTGAAAGGAAGGAGTACTTTTGTGAGATTGTGAGGACTTGGTTTTTTTGCATTTTGTAAAGAAACGTATGTGTATGAAAATGAAACATGTGTGAAAACTATATTCTTAAAACCCAATACCAGTTTATTAAACTAATGTAACAATTTGGTGGTAAAATAAAGGGGGGGACTCTGTTCTGCTTTTCTGCCTGTATGCGTGGCCACATCGCAACGAGCTGACAATGTTTATTCAGCTGTCCCCTAAAGCCAGAGAGCTGCCGTGGCAGTAAAACTGTATGAAGTTCACCATTTCTCAGGCACAGCGTGATGACATTCGGAGCTCATTCCTCTTATGACACTTCCTTCTATCTGTCCTGACCTGGGATCAGGTTGACGTGTTTTACTGTTCTGTGACCAGAGTTTCAAGTTGTAAACAGATCCGCTCCCAGAGCAGTTGGAGCACAGGGACCCGTCAACTCCTTTAAAAGCAAATGCTGTCACGTTTGACTACTGATGCCCTCAATGCAGTTGAAGTGTAGAGCATGCTAACAAACGCTTGCAGGCTGTGACGCCCTTCTAGGACAAAAGCTGGAACTGAGTCGCAGCATGCAGGAGAGGTCCTGGGAATGGCGAATGGCCTGCACACAGGAGCTGCGGGTTATCTGAGACTGCAGTGCTTCTCTATCGATCTGCGGAAAAAAAACCCTGTGATCAGCCCTTTTAGCAAACAACAGGATCAGAAAGGGGCAAAACAGCCGCAAGACCGTGACTTCGCCCTTTTCCAGAAAGAATGGGATGGTGCCGGTTTATTGTTTTTGCTCGACTTAAAACATTCAGAACACAATCGCCAAGACAAAAAATATCCTTGAGTTTCTGATAAAAACAAGTTTGTCAAAATTTTACTGTAAAACGGCAAACGAACACACACACACAACAAGACACACACACACACCACCACACACACACACATACACACACACACACACACACACACACAGAGAGAGAGAGAGAGAGAGGAGAGAGAAGGAGAGAGACAGGAGGAGACAGAGAGACAGACAGAGATTTCAGAGAGAGAGAGAGAGAGAGGAGAGAGAGAGCAGAATTCCAGAAGTGTTAAGCAAAATTTTCATCATCACATTTTCCACGACTATTGGAGGCCGGTATTGGAGGGTCAGTGTCTGGAAAGGGTGTGTGTGTGTGTGTGTGTGTGTGTGTGTGGTGTGTGTGTGTGTGGTGTGTGTGCGTGCGCGTGCGCGCGCGCGCCAGCACACACACACATACACACACACGCGCGCACGCGCGGGGGCACGCACACACACACACACACACACACACAAATACACACGCACGCACGCACGCGCACGCACGCACGCGCACACACACACACACACACACAACACACACACACACACACACACACACACTGACTTCAATGCAATGATATCAAAGCAAATTTTTTTAAACTGCAATTGAAAAGCCAGTCGTGTAGTCAAACCTACGCACAGCCTTGACATCTGAGATGTACTTTCTGTGCGCGCAGCTAACATAACTCCTTCCCTCTAAGCCACCTCATCTCTGGCCCTGATGAAGGAGACACAGCGCCACGTGTACTATGGCGGCTACTGGCGGGAATGACCAGTGAGCGCAGCGCCCCCTGTCTTGCTTCCTGCTGTTTACCTTCAATTTCTAAGGCCGGAAGCGGTGGAGAGGAACAAACGGAAGGCGGGGGTGGGAGATCGATAAAGTAATCCCCAATGTACGCCTTTAATCCGGGGCCTGCAGTCTGGGAGCTCGCTTGAGTTTTCCTCAGCGTCTTGAAAGGGTCAACGTTCTGATTGTGAACAGCAAGGTTGTGATTTGCACAGAGGTCACCGCCAAGGTGGGTGATTAAATCAAGACTAAGATCTAGTTACTTCCGTCACAATGGCGTCTTTGAACGTCAAAGCACCGATGTGAACAGCAAGCTAGGATTCGCACAGACGTCACCGCCAAGGGTGGGTAATTAAAACAAGGACTAAGATCTAGTTACTTCCGTTACAACGGTCATGTGTCAAGGAGGTGACACCAGCTCCACAATCTATATTCTGTTAAGAAAAAACGGCTTTCATTGGCGTATATTTACACAGACTCAAAAACATATATTCTTTATTATCAATAAGAAAAATGTTCTTCTTCAGAGTTGAGGATTAAAATCCACCAGATATCAAATCATTGATCTAGTCATAGCAGTCAACTGAAGTAGGGGCAGTGTTTGTCTGGGATGATGGAGAGGATGTGGGTGAGTGACTATGTTTGCAGATAACATACTGAAGAAAACAGAGGACATCAACTTTGGGGGCAGGAAAGTAAGTGTGGTTGTACTGTGCATGGCTAAACGGTGATCTACAAGGAGGAGGAGAAGTGTCTCCTGAAGTTAACGACGCAATGATACAACATGGCATAACACAGTCAGAAAAGCGAAATAGTGTAGGAATTTTAAAAGGGCACTGCTGTGCATATAGTGAAAACATTTCCCAGGGTGCTTTGCTCGTACAGTGTGGGATGGACACCCAAAGCAAGTGATGGCCTTGTCATCCTGGGAGGGGACGCATCCGGTCACTATCCTGGCTGCCAGCTGCTGAGAGAAAGTTCAACACTTGCAAGAAGGGGACTCTCCGAAACGGTGGAACCATCCAAAAATATATCCAAGATATCCGTGTTCAACTTCGCTGCTAAAAAGTCACAGGCTTTTCTTTCCTTGTCTTGCTAAGGGACTACATGAGAGAATACGCTGTCGAGGATTATCAAATACACTAAAACACTGCGGTAGAAACTCTGTCTTGAATACAGATTTGATATATTTATTCTCATGCATGAGGCGTGTCCTCTCCTGACGAATAAAAACAGATTATATACATTGATAGCAGCAGAGCTGCACCCAGAGAGAATGCCACAAATATATTTGGTCAACAATAAGAAGTGCCCAGATAATATAGAAAACAGTATTTTCCACAAATGCTTAGAGTGTGGCAACCACAACATAATCATCAAAATACAAACAGGGAAACCAAAAAAAAACTCTACCCCACAAACCATGACACTGTGTACTGGGGTTCCATTGCTAAGGGCAACATTCAAAAGTCACAGCAAACAAACGAAAAAAAAAGTGGAGGGGAATGAAAGAGGAAAAACTGAATCTCACAGACTCTACATTCTAACAGCAAGGCGAATGAAAAGTCCACAGAATGTGGAAAGGGAACGGCTACAGTAGTGAAGTCCTTTTCACCAAACTTTTATAGTCAATCCCTCAGCATGGCAGTGCCTTACGGCTCCTTCATATTTGACTTGGAGTCTTGTTCCTTTGAGCTCTGAGAAATCTGCACACCTGCAGGTTCCACACTGCAACCCTTAGTACCAGAAATTGGATGCAAATTTCAGGCTGGGGTATGGACGCACGCACGCGCCCGCACGCACACACACACACACAACACACACACACAACACACACACACACACACACACAC
>JADBJO010029923.1:0-7500 GCA_016801955.1 Conus betulinus | reverse complement strand
GTCTGCGATCTCTTACGTGACTTTTCAGCGTTTCACAAAGCGCGTCTTTGAAAACGCCACATCTCTGCTGTGAATAGCTGGATATCATTTTAGACAAGATGTCACTAGGGGGGGTGGGTGAAGAAGAGATAAAGATGTGGCCACTGCTGTTTTAATGATTCCAGGCTGAGGGAAACTGAAGTCAGTGGCTTGATATGTTTTTTGTTGTGTGAAGCAGCAGATCCTTGGGCATACATACTAAAGGTTTAAGAAATACGTTCATCTCCAGCTTATATGGGACAGTCTGTCTCACTTTTACTGTATTATCTCCTCTTTTTATTATTATTTTTTTAGAGCAAATACTTGTTTATTAAAAAAAAAGCCCACACTGGAATGTACGATCGTTCTTCAAAATTTATGGTGCTACTACTCTTATCTTTTTAGTTACAGTTTTTGTCACTTCTGGCTACCAAACCCTTGCAATAACCCTATCACAAAGTGATGAAAAATCGTTCCTACCAATTTCGGAGTTATCTTGTCGCTAGACAGGGACTGTCAGACCGAACCTGACCAAAACAACTACCCCACACCATAGTTTTTCGACTTAACGTCCAGGATAAAACAGGGAGTTTTTGAAAAAAGCGTGAAGACAGGGAAGGAGGTTAGTTGACGAGAGATGAAAGTCAGTGTTGATAATGGAGGTGCTGGAGTTCAAAACAGAAAACGAAGGAAAAAACAATGTCTGCGGTCAGAGCAGCCACTTTTCTTCTTCACCCTAAGACTTCTAGTCGGTGTCTACGACATCGCAAGAAGGGATAGATTTAGCAGTCAGCATGATTTGGCCTTGGTCAATCTTCGCCTGGAAGGGAAACAACATGGAATTCTACGCTGCAGGACTCGCCACACAATCCGTATACTTTCTCCGTTTAACAGGAGAATGTATGGTACAAAAAAAAAAAAGGAAAAGGAGTGGCGCAGAATTCCCTTTAATATTAAGGCGCAGCAGGACAGGCATGAAAACAGGCAAGTCATTTTAAAGACCCAATTATGTCTTCATGTAATGTTCCAGGCAACATAACATAACAAGATGCCCAGTAATACTCTCACATCGAAAATCATCATTGCGATGGCTGGAGGATGATGACTGATCGTGATGATGGTGATCGATGTCTGAGACATAACTACAACAACGGCAGCAATGATCCATTGGGTCGGTTTTCACATCCAGCAGCAGCAGCAGCAGCATTATCAATTCATTTCATCATCATTTTGAATCATACACCATCATAATCACTCATCATATCATCATCATCATCGCCATTCATTTATCATACATCGTATTTTCAACGGTATCATCATCATAATCAAGTCATCATCAGCCGGTTTCGTTCACATCATCATTTCATTGTCATAGGTCGTCGTTGGTCCTGTTCCCTTGACATCATCATGATATTGTCATTCATCTATGCATTCATTTCATTCATCATCATTTCATTCATCATCTGTACATCATTGTCCTGTAATATCATCATTCATCCATTGTCAGCAATCATCATTCAACATTGTCATCATTATCATCAACACCATAATCATCACATAATGCTTAATGATGAGGCCCGATGACGACGACAAACGACGAACGTGATGAAATGAAACAAAAAAAACACAAGTATAACACAACGTTCATAATTACAATGCATTGTCATAATGATTTATTATTTAAATTGAGGAGTCAAAAGTATGTATGAAATATGGAACGTCCGCTGCGCGTGATGTGTGTGTGTGGTGTGTGTGTGTGTGTGGGGGTGTGTGTGTGTGGGTGTGTGTGTGTATGTGTGGTGGTGTGGGGTGTGAGTCGTGTGTGTGTGTGGTGGTGTGTAAGTGTGTGTGTGTGTTTGTGTTCTGTTGTCAGGAGAGAGAGATGAGAGGAGAGGAGAGAAGAGAAAGAGAGAGGGAGGAAAGGATTTCCATCTGCAATAATGTATGGATTCGTTACATGCGCCCCCCGTGCGACGCGCGCGCGACACCACACCAACACTCATCACACAACACAAGCACACACTACACCACACACACCACACACACCTACAACCACCACACACACTACATAACACACAGCCCAAATTTATATATTCTTACACAAGGCCATCATACAATTTTCACGCCGATCTTGAAAAAGGCGGGAACGTTTTGTCCAGTAACTGCAACAATGTGAAAAAAAACCACCATGGTAAAGGAGTTGAAAATAATATCTTTGAAACAAACCAGCTTGGTGTGTTTGTTGTGTGTTACCCAAGTAGTACAGAGGAACGGTGTACAGTAAAATATTTCTTAAAGTTTTTTAATTTTTTCCCAGTTTCACAATATATTCGTTTAGGTAGCCAATCAGGCCATTTTATGGGATTTGGGAAACGACGATTCATTATGAATTGTACTGTAAACTTTTTTACTATTCTAAATTTATTTTTCACCCGAAAGCTAGTGCAACTCCACAGTTTTGGTGTTTTAGGTATATATATTTTCTCGGATACCCCACCCTTTCCTCTTTATAAATGGTTAGGCACGATTCCTTCCAAGCCAACTTTCTGAAAAAAAAACTGCCTTTCTTAAATCGAAGGGCTCATTAAAAATACTACGACCCGAAAAAAAAAAATATAAGACCGAGGCATTGGACCTGGCGTTTTTTTCCCCAACATTTTCATTTCTCAATCTTTTTATGTGATCCTGGTTTTGCCATGTGCAGCTTTATGTTCTTTGGTTCCTTTTTCAGTTCTTTGCCTAACATAATCTCTCTCTGAAATTGGGTCTGCTTTTCTTCTGTTTGAAAGAGTCAGAGTTGCAACCTCCTCCAACGGGTTCCACATCCTCTTCTTCGCGAACTTCCTTTCTCCCGAGTCACTTTAGAATGATAAATCCAACCATCAACAGAAATATTGTTATAATGTGATTCCTATTAAGTGAGATAGTTTGTTGTACATTACCCAGGACAAGAAATTGTTTATGACTCTAAACTTGAAAGGCAAAAGTTATCTAACAAGGCCTGGTGGTGGAAATTCCTTTTCTTTACGCTTCAGCAGTGTTTTTAGTAAGTCGTTCATGTTCTTCTCTTCGTTGCTATGTGCAAAATGCATTTTGATCCACCGTTGTCTCCTTATTCGCCAGTACACTTGGCTACAATTTTATACCCTTCTCGGCTTAGGGGTTTTTTTAAAGTTTTTGCTTGTTCCTGCATTCTTTGTCCTACCAATCGTCTCCGGTTATGATCAGATTCTATTTTTTTTATCTACATTCAGCACGTTGTTGATATGTAGTTTATTTAAATATTAAAAGGTTATTATTGACTGCTCGAAATGAATCGTTAACATCAATCTGACCGAATAGCTAATTTGACCATTTTGCGCGCATACCTATAGTTATTTTCCATTAGTTAACTAAAATACTGTGCCGTCCATTTCACTGGTCCACCACACATCGCAAGTTCCTCTTGTGTCTCAGCGGTGTGTGTGGTGGATTTTATCATTTATTGTTTGAAGGATGTAAGCCAGAAATCAGTGGGCCAATATTGTATCGGACTCAAACCTTTCTGTTATTATTTACCTAAGTTCAAACGAAGAAAAACAGTATATAGGGAAGACCATATCACCTAGACCAAATAGATGTCATTGACCAATGATACCAGATGGCTGGATGTATGTGACCTTGAAGGTCGCCATTCCATGCGCCTGATTCACAATACATAAATCACAAAGTGGTAACACAAAAGGGTAGCAAGTGTTTTTCTGGTAAAGTTGGGTTTAACGACTTTACCTGAGAAAAATCGTATTCACATTCATTAGGGTTACTATTGATGAACTGGACCATAATGTTACCTGATGGGTCAGCAGGAATTTAAATTGGACAACTTATCGGTTCAACTTTTAGGGACAATAGAATACATACATCATCAAAAATTAACAGGCAGGCAGTAACAGTTGGCGGTTTGTGGTTAAGCATGCCTCGGCGTGTGTTAAATCGTCAATGCCATTGTCAGACAGAAACAAAAGAAAGAAAAGAGAAACAATAAGAAAAAGAAAGGAAAATGGTGTTGACCCCTTCTGGTGGTACATAACGCAAACACGCAAACACGTGTGGTGTGTGTGTCCTGTGCTTGTGGTGGGTGGTGTTTAGTGTGGTTCTGTGTTTGTGTGTGTGTCGTGTGTGTGTGGCGTGCGACGACGCGTGAGTGCGGGCGTGCGTGCGTGCGTGTTGCGTCGCGTGCGTCGTGCGTGCGTTGCATGCCATGCGTGCGTGCGTGCTGAGTGCATGTGTGGTGTGTTTGTGTAGTGTGTGTGTGTGTGTGTGTGTGTGTTGTGTGTGTTTATGTTAATCTGACAATATAAATGGGTTTCAAGTCAGTCAAGTCAGTGTGGGTGTTTTGGGGTTAGACGAGGAGGAGGACAGTACAGATTATGAGAGTGTGTTAAGACAATCTCCACGCAGGGGCATTCTTTAATAAGCATGTTACATACTATAGTTCAAACAGCCCAAACCAATTGTATAGTGCCAGGAGAATCACATAGAGCCTGTACGTTTTACATCTGGTGTGAAAGATGGCTAGACGTTCCATGACAATTGTCATTATATCCCTGTTATTGTTGGTCCTAAAGGAACCAACAATACGGCCAGTTTTGAAAAAACAAAGGTGTTTTAAGTGCAGTTATCAGGTTATACTGACGCAGTTGCTCCTTGGGATAAATGACAAACGCCACCAGCACTGTCACTTTGTGCTGGTGTTATCAGTCCAACAAAGTCCATCCCACTGCCATTTTATACCGGTATCAGTGTGCCAGACAACACAAAACACCGATGTTTTGCACCTGGTATTATTGGTTAACACAAGGTTCTTTTTCAAACGGTTATCTGTACCAAAACATTGGGCCAAATGAGCAAGCTAGATACCTTGCCCAGTCGCAGTAGGAGCCCCCCCATCTCTTCTTAAATTCTCTCATCTAAGTCATTAATTCATTCATCATCGGCTCAAATCGTATATGCGGTCTCGAAAACTTCGGAAATGAGGTGTAGCGTTATTGAACTTTCCGCATGCAGTACGTGTGTGACGCCTTTGATGACACTGAAACTTGGAGTCACAAAGTCCACACACACGCACTGTACATGGTGTAGAAGCCCGTCACACCATACAAACCACTGCCATTTGCACCTTGTGTTATTGATAAATGCCTTGATTTGTCGGTAACGCCTACTATTGTGCACACGGCATTACAGTGCTAGATGTCTAAACAGACTGCCTTGTGTAACTAGCGATGAATGCCAAACATGATCACTTGAGCCCGCCGCCTCCTGCCTTTGTAAACATAGCTGCTGAATTGGTGAAAATGAAAACAACAAAATTACACTTTGGGAATATAATAATATAAACCAGCAGTCGATGGAACATTAGAAGCGAAGGGTTCACATCGGGATGACAGCGTCTCTTCAAGCTGTTCTCCTCCCTTTTCTTCCCATCATCGTCTGAGCTTTGGTGAAAACTAGGGTTCCATCAAATTCCACGTCAAAAGCATTACTAAAGAAAATAAACATAACGCTAATAGCCAGCCGCCACCCGCCCCAGCGCCAGAAGCAGCGACCACCCGACGAAAGGCCGAGGGAGAGAGAGAGAGAGAGAGGAGGGAGCCCCCACGAGAGAGAGAGGGAGAAAGAGAGAGAGAGAGAGAGAGAGAGAGGAGATGAGGTTGAAGTCGGAGGGGGTCGTCGGGGTTCTCCGTTTTTCGTGCGCCTCATGCAGGGGGGCCCCCACCCCCCCCCCCCGGACCCGCGTTACCTCCCCCCCGCCCCCCCGGGTGTCGGTGGGGGGGTTCTTTTCTGTTACACGGCATATCGAACCTGGCTTTGTCTCATCGTTTTTTTTTTTTGTGTTCCTCCTTGGCAGCTGTAGGTAGGCCGTTCACAATTAAGTTTTTTGATTTTCACGTGTTAGTTCCATGGACCATTAGTTACCCGATCCACGCAATAGGCAACCGTGTTGCTCTCCCGCATGGTGTTTCTATTTCTGTTTGTTGTACTAATTCTGGAAGTGTCTTTTCCTCAGTGTTAAAGAAACCATTCCGAACGACACGCACTGTGTTTTTTGCGAAAACAGCACCACGAGAAATTGTTCCCGACCGCTCATTTTACGGTTTATGGAAAGAATAGTAACCGTTTTTAGTCAGTTCTTTGGATTCCTGAGTTTTCTGTGGTTTTTAATGCATGATCAGTGTACTATTCATTGAGTGAGTTTGGAGCCGTTTTGCTTGCTGTTTGACCTACGTCATCGGGTTTTTCTTGGTATTTATCGACGTTCCTAGTAGTTCCTTTCTCTCCGTTATTACACTTAAAAGAGTATAATGATCAAACTTGCCAGGAAGTTCCTAAGTTGTTGACGTTTTGCTAGGCCCGTTGGCACGAACCTCAATTTTATAAGCTTTTCTGTAGAGGCACAGGGTTTGGGATGGCTAGAGAGATGTACGGGCGCGTCCTATGATGTGTTTTTCTTTTTTTTGATTTTTGTACAATTGGAAGTGAAAGAGACTCGTCTCCGTTTAGGGTCTACAAGTAAAATCATGTGGAATGTTTTTTTTTTCTTTTCAACCTTCCCTGCTTCATTCATGACGGCTATGTGCACCCACGCAGCCATTCCCAGCTGGAACCTCCCTGGAACATGACACCTGGAACTGGCACTCCACAGGGAATCAGGTCCATGCAAGTCATCATGAAGGCAACGCGCCGTCGACAGGAACGCACCGACAGCAGAGTCACTACTGTTTTTTTTGTTAGCGTGCTTTCTCCGGCAATTTTGGTGGCAGCCTCTTCCGTCCCCTGATCAGACCTCCCCCTTTCTATACACTATCCCAGTTCTTTGTGCACCACCACAAATGAAGCCCACGAACCTATTGATACTTGGCTCCGACAAGAATAGCCAAGAATTTCTGCTCGGTGTCCTAGGTACCTTCTTGGTTCTCCCCCCCCCTACCCCCCCCACCTGTCAGCCCCGGAGTGAGCGTTCTTCTAACTCAAAGAGGCCCCATGTGAAGTTTGTCAAAGGACAATGTTCATGTGTGAATTGAAATTTCTGGCCGACCGGTGACTCCGTACCCAGAAAACTCCCAGAAACTCACCCAGGGCGCAGACGCGGTAGACTATATACGTTTGCCGCGCGAGGTGTTGAGAGGAAACCAAAAAAAAAAATAAAAGGGAGATATGTGAGATCACTATGGATGGATCACACGCTTTATCACTATATATCAAGACGCAAGAGTACATGAGAGTCACTAGCAACTGGGTTCTTATCATTGCTTGATATGTGAGAATGGCGGATGCTGAGATGATGAAGATGTGATGCTACCAATTTGCACGTCGTTGAGGACCTAGGTCATGAAAGGGCAGGGGGTGCGTGGGGGGCCGTACTTTACGGCAAGCTATTTTCATTTAAGAAATGTTGGCCCGTGCAACAAACCCCCAGATAGATACAAACACTGCATGTTTTTG
>JADBJO010029922.1:0-18500 GCA_016801955.1 Conus betulinus | reverse complement strand
TCTGACGAATGATCTTGCGTTTATTTTACAGGTATGCTTTCCTTACCAAACCATTTAGAAACGGTGGTACTGGTAAATGAAAGGGTGGAATCAAAAGCCACACCGAGCTGTATATGAGCAACCTGGGATGAGACGATGTTGAACTGATCACGAACTCGCCGCAGGTTCGATGAGGCTGATGGAAGAACGCGGAGGGTATGATCTTCGGACTGTTGTGTCCTTTCAGGAGCAAAGAAGAATTCTTCAGCTGTTGTTGTCGGATATCTAGCCTGAATAACCTCTTCCTTTTTATCCGTGTTCAAAGTAATCCAATTTTTAAAAATCTTTGTGAACCAGCTTCTTTTTTTCTTCCTTGAATACCTCACAATGGACAGTGTTTCCTTTTGAGTTCAGATTACAGGTGCTGCTTGGTTATTCCGTAGTTTATATCAGCAGAAACTCTCAGGTTAGCAATGAGTGTATGATCGATTTAACTGTGTTGCCCACATATGGTTCTCTAATCGGATGCAAAACAGAACTGGGCCCATTAGGACAACGGACCCTTGATGGTACACACCACAGGTTTAGGAGGTATGTAGGAGATGAAGAAAAACACAATTGACATCAACTTGCTCTGGGAACCGATCACCGATGATAGGACCTTCACCCATGCAGACAACACTGGTTTTTGCCCTGAATGTCAAATGAAGTTTTTTAAGGTTCTAGAAAGGAGAATGTCGATGATTCAATGGTGTCATAATGCGCGGGAGGAAAGTTATACTAAAAGAGCGAGAGGAAGAGAGACATTGTCTTCATAAAGGGCAAGAAGATCGTTACAAGTTTCAGGAGAGCGCGGGTCTCTGCGCCATAGGCCAGCCCTGTACGTGGTATGGATAGCCCCTACCCCCCCCAGTTTGTGGTATGAGGGGTGTGTGTCCCGGTACGTGGTGGTTATGGTATGGGATGTTTCGTATGAGGTGATATGGTAAGTGGTGGGATGGTGTGAGGTGATATGTGGTTGTGTGGTGGTGTGATGGTTACGTGAGCTTGTTGTGGTATGAGATGGTGTGGTACGTGGTGTGGTACGTGGTTATGATGGGTGGTAGTGAGGTGGTGTGGTAAGTGGTATGGATGGTGGATGTTCGTTCGTGGTAGGGTGAGTGGTTGTTGAGGTGCTAGGAGATGTGTCATGAGGTTGGATGGTGATGTGGGTATGAGGGTATGAGGTGCAGTGAGGTTCGGTGGTAAGTGGTACGTGGTATCGACGTTATGAGGTTGGCATGGTACGTGGCATGAGGGCGATGTGGTACGTGGTATGAGGTGGTGCTGAGGAGGTGTGGTGGTGTGGGTACGTGGTATGGAAGCGATGTTGTACGTGGTATGAGGTTGATGTGGTAATGTGGTATTCAGTACAGGGTGAGGTATGGTATGAAGGTGGTTGTGGTCCCCCCCGGTTTGGGTGGTATGGGGTGGTTAGAGGGTATGGTATGAGGTGGTGTGTGGTCCATGGTATGGGTGGTGCGAGGATTCGGTTATGGCCCATGAGGGGGGTTGTGGTATTTTGTGGCTATGGGCGGCCGGTGTGGGATTGATCTGTGGTTACAGAGGTTGTAGGATGAGGTACGAGTTGGTGGCATGTGTTGGCACATTGCAACATGGCCCGTGATGATGTCGAGTGGGGGTGCACTACGGTGTGGTTTCGGTCGTGGCAAGGATGGCGTTGATGATATGAGGATATTGTGGCGATGTTTTGACGACAAACGTTGCAGGTTTTTGCAAATGGTAAGCGGTTGGTTGGAGCGAGTGGTGTGTGGGCGTGGCGTGTCGAGAGAGGCAAAGTCAGGTTGTGGCTATGGGTTGTAAGTGTCGCGACCGCATGGCGTGTTGGGAGAGGCAAAATGTCAGGTGTGGCTAATGGTGTAGTGTCGTTGACATGGCGCCACAGTGGCGTGATGGAGAGAAAAAAGGTCAGGGGTTTGGCTATGGTGTAGTGTCGTTGACATGGCGTGTTGGGAGAGAGGGCAAAAGTAAGGTGTGGCTATGGGTAGTATCGTTGGTATGATGCAGCCTGATCATCTCCCCTCATAGCTTTTTAATCCGACTACACTATAGGGGTCTTTCTTCCCCAGAAAGTGCAAGCGACATTCTCTCTCTCTCTCCTCTCTCTCTCTCTCTCTCTCTCTCTCTCTCTCTCTCTCTCTCTGTGCGTGTACGTGTGTGTGTGTGTGTGTGGTGTGTGTGTGTGTGTGTGTGTGTGTGGGTGTGAAATTGAGTGGTTGTGTGTGTGCGTGGGTCGTGTGGTGTTGGCGCGCGCGCGCGCGCATGTATGTGTGCGCGAGTGTGTTTGTGTCGTGTGAATTCCCCCTAATATGGTGCTGAAGTGGGGGGGTGTGGGGGGGGGGGGGGGGGGTGATTCCAACAGGAGGGAAGGAGGTGGACGAAAGGATGGAAACAATAATTGGAAAATGGTTAAATAATGAAACCCAAACAACAACGACAGTAAAAAACGTCAAACACGACACGAAACGAAAAATAAAATAATGATTGATCGATTGATGAGAAGAAGAGGAAGAAGAAGGTTAATGACGATAATAATGATGATGATAACAATAATAACAATATTATTATTATTATTATTTGTTGTGTTGTTTTTGTTATTATAACTATTATTATTATCATCATAATCATAATCATTATTATTATTACTATTATATTATTATATCATAACAATACCACTAATGATAATACAATGACAAATAATGGCAATGCTAATAACAATAATCTCAAATCATACCACATTTCCCCAGTATTCAGTTTCTGGATAATGGCCGACGGAAAAAGGTGATCTTCTTGTCCTGAAACACGTGAGTCCACCGCCTTTACCAGTCACCCGAACCACCTTACCACCTCCACCACATATCATTATATTGCCTGTACAGGGTGTACCATACATCTATACACTGGTGTTGTATTGTCTTTTTATCATAAACTGGTATATTTCTCCAAATGTATACTGTCTTTAGGTACATTATCTGGAAAAGAGGGTAAGATATCTTTATTACATATGTATAATTTCTCCAAATGTATACCACCTTCACGTATATTCCTTGGTGAAGAGGGCGCAAGATTTTTATTTCACATTTCTCAAATACTGTGTTGTCGCTTCGAAATGTTGACTGTTCCTTTTTTTTAAATGTGCAGTCTTCACCGAAATTTCAAATGTGTTACTGGATATTTTTTTGGGGACAAAATGTGGTATACTTTTTGTAGAGATGGTATATAATGTCTGCAAAACACTGTGTAATATTTGTTCAATACTATACCGTCTTTGCCAAATGCTGCCAAGCATTTGTGAAAATAGTGCATTATTTCTCAATAATATACTACAATGCTAAGATAACCAAATACTGTAAATTCAAATCTGACGGTCTCTTTGAAAAACATTGTGCCATCTTCTGTAGATACTGCACCATTTCGCCATTATACCTTTTTCACTAAACGTACCAGCTTCACCATTTTAACCATCTCTCTGACACCAAACATTGTTTCATCTTTTTTTTCACTGAAACTCTGTCACATCGTCGTTAGATATTGTACGATCTGTATCAGAAAACTTTTTTGGTCAAAATTAATCAAAACAAAAAAGCAGCAATTCAATACAAAGCAGACACAATGTAAATCCAAATGATAACGTTTCCCATGTAGTTGATAATCAAAATAGAAATTACAACACGTTAGCATTGTCCTTGCATTTACTCCACCACCACCACCACAACCACCACAGTACCATCACCACCACCACCACCCCACCCCTCCAAGTCCTCTCTATTCCGTTGCTTTCTTTTTTTTTTTTGTTCCTTGTACAAAGCTCCATTATGGAATCTTTCCAGTCTAACTATTTACATTGTTCAATTTCATAACAATAGGGTTTAGAGTTTTGTCTTTTTTTTCTGTTGTAGTTTTTTTTTTTTTCCGTTATATTTCGGAGCCCAGGACAGAGATGCCTGGAGGTCCTTGATGGGTGGCCTGTACACCAGGATGGGGGCAACAGGCAAGGTATGAATGAATGAATGAATTTCTATCTGATAGTGTTCATGTCCAGTCATGTGACAAAAATTCTTATAGTACGTGTCTCCATCTTTCTTCTCAAGAACTGTACTTGATACATTGTATTTGCCGTTTTCATTAACATCCCTTTACAAAAAAAAATCAACCTCCGTGAACTGATGTGTTTTCGACGACGAACAAAAGAAACAAATCAAAACATCTACTGAATTCGTAGCGTCATGAACGGCATCATCATTTCCGACATCGGTATGAATTCTAACATTAATACCGAATAGAAGCGAACGACTGATAATATTCCATAAAACCTTAACAAGAAACTCGTAAATCAGCAGCACACATTAAAAAATAAAGGATATGCTAGTTAATGCTTCTTTACACAAAAGAACGGTAACTGAACTTAGTTTTCAAACAGACATTTGAAAACGTACGTCAGTTCATTGAACACCAGTTATATTTACCTCGTGTGTTGTCTCTAAATGAAGCTCTGCTCCTCTTACGATGAACTTTATCTCCACCTGAAGCGGAAACCGCCATCGTTAGCAAGTACTTTTTATTGTGGGTTCAGCAAGTCTAAATATTGTGGATTCACATTGAGATTTTCATTCCATAACCTTCTTGGGATAGAAGGATAACAACCCCCTGATCATACATGTGTGGAAAGCATCTTCCACTGGAACCAATTCCATAACCAGCACGACTGAGGAGAAACACAACAACAACAACAAAACGATGTGTATAGTGTGCACTATCATCAAGAAATTTACAGAATATATAATCAATCTTTGCACACACATACAGTGCATGTGTAAGAGACTGACATGAAAAAACAAAGACATAATTTTTAACAAATCTAGTATCTAATAAAAAGCTTCTTAGCGGTTGAAATCCTCTTAACCTTCGATAACAATAAAGTAAAAACGGTGGTTCATGGGGGCCAGTGGTCAACGAGAAACCTTTCTCAGCTATGTTAAGCCCCGAGTTTTGTTCCCATGCTCCAAAAAGTAACGTGTTGTCACTGGCAGGGAAAACCAGGAGCATTCTTATTCTCTTTCTTCCGGAGTACATACAGGTATTACTGTGGTGTCTGCCATAGCTTCAGTCTCTTCATTTTGTGTAGTTGCATGTAGCCAACTAATGTTGGTGAAGAGGTCACCGTCATCTCCTCTGTCCCGCGCCGGAATCGTCATTTTCACTGCTCTCTAGAAATTACACGATTGTCGCTATTGCCACACCATACCATCGTATCGCTGGCAGCTGGCTGATCGGGATATACACCAAAAACACTGGTGGTCGGATTGATTAGTTTGTTTTGCTCATTCTTTACATGTTGTGGTGCCTATTTCTTTGTGGGTACCGTTGCAGATATTTTTTCTCTCCGCATTTGTCGTGTTCCATCCTTCACTGGCTGCCCTGGAGAGATGTGTGGGTTGTGGTTTTTCTTCACGTGGTGGCGAGAACTCCAGAGGATTGTATGGTGTTGTGTCTCTCTTGGATATTAGGGACGGAAAGGTTTGTCCATGCAGTGCACTGTTGAACAAGCCTATCCAAGTCAGTGCACTGTTGAACAAGCCTATCCAAGGCAATGCACTGTTGAACAAGCCTATCCAAGGCAGTGCACTGTTGAACAAGCCTATCCATGCCAATGCACTGTTGAACAAGCCTATCCAAGGCAATGCACTGTTGAACAAGCCTATCCAAGGCAATGCACTGTTGAACAAGCCTATCCAAGGCAGTGCCCCCTGTTGAACAAGCCTATCCAAGGCAATGCACTGTTGAAACAAGCCTATCCATGGCAGTGCACTGTTGAAGAAACCTATCCATGGCAGTGCACTGTTGAGCAAGCCTATCCAAAGCACTGCACTGTTGAACAAGCCTATCCATGGCAGTGCACTGTTGAACAAGCCTATCCATGGCAATGCACTGTTGAAGAAGCCTATCCATGGCAATGCACTGTTGAACAAGCCTATCCATGGCAATACACTGTTGAACAAGCCTATCCATGGCAGTGCACTGTTGAACAAGCCTATCCATGGCATTGCACTGTTGAACAAGCCTATCCATGGCAATGCACTGTTGAACAAGCCTATCCAAGGCAGTGCACTGTTGAACAAGCCTATCCATGGCAATGCACTGTTGAACAAGCCTATCCAAGGCAGTGCACTTTTGAACAAGCCTATCCATGGCAGTGCACTGTTGAACAAGCCTATCCATGGCAATGCACTGTTGAACACAGCCTATCCATGCCAATGCACTGTTGAACAAGCCTATCCATGCCAATGCACTGTTGAACAAGCCTATCCATGCCAATGCACTGTTGAACAAGCCTATCCATGGCAGTGCACTGTTGAACAAGCCTATCCAAGGCAATGCACTGTTGAACAAGCCTATCCAAGGCCATGCACTGTTGAACAAGCCTATCCAAGGCCATGCACTGTTGAACAAGCCTATCCAAGGCAGCACACTGTTGAGCAAGCCTGTCCAAGGCAATGCACTGTTGAACAAGTCTATCCAAGGCAATGCACTGTTGAACAAGCCTGTCCAAGGCAATGCACTGTTGAACAAGCCTATGCAAGGCCATGCACTTTGAACAAGCCTATCCAAGGCAATGCACTTTTGAACAAGCCTATCCAAGAGACGAAAGAAAACGCTAAAAGGCAAACTTCAAAGAAGACTCGCTGTGCCGCCCAACGAAAGAGACATACAAATAACAAGGCAAAACACGACGCGTTTCGACCTCTCTGGACTTTTTCAGGCGAGACAAACAACATTCCAGACAATGAAAACGAAGAACGAGCAATTCATTACTTACCTCCTCAAACTGGTTGCAAAGTGTATTTGGAATGGATGCGCCATTTTGCGCCCAATTTCAGGAGATGCGAAAGTGGGCTTTTCGTTTTCATTGTCTAGAATGCTGTTCGTCTTGCCAGAAGAAGACCCAAGAGGCCGAAACGCGTCGCGTTTTGTCATGTAATTTTTGTCTCTCGCTTTCGTTCGGCGGAACAATATTTTTTTTTAATT
Source organism: Conus betulinus (assembly GCA_016801955.1). Taxonomy (NCBI): domain Eukaryota; kingdom Metazoa; phylum Mollusca; class Gastropoda; order Neogastropoda; family Conidae; genus Conus; species Conus betulinus. Next base: position 11,435 of record JADBJO010029922.1, on the reverse strand, counting down.
CGTTTCAGATTCCGCCTGCAATCACTTCACTTTGAAACTGACGTTCACGGGCACAACACATTCTTCTGTTCACAAAACTGTCCACCGGTTCCCAAACCAAAAAACATCAGGAAAAAAGGATTTTACTGTCCTTGTTTTCATCTCCCATCATTCACCCCCACCCCCTTTTTTCTCCTTTCTGTAACCAGATCGTCATGTCATTGTCAACGTGTTTCAGTTTATTCACCCCACATCCTTCAGTGTATCTGCACGCACACAAAGTTCTTACCAGATCATCTGTATCGGGTCTGTCAGCTAGGACCACGCCTGTTGATATCCACGGTCCCGTAATCTGCAAACCAAAGCCAATATTGCACCAAGTCGTCCATGTACAGAGAGAGAGAGAGAGACAGAGAGAGAGAGAGAGAGAGAGAGAGAGAGAGAGAGAGAGACGCTTGACGCTTGACGCCCGCTTTCACGCCGCGCGCATTTACTGTGGGGCCCTCGATCCGTCCACAGGAGTACGCAATATACATTTCAACATGACAAAAAAAAAAAAAAAAGAAAAAAGAATTGATTGAAACGTTGATTGTAACATTTTTTCTGTTTAGAATTTCTGTTCTTCCTATATTGTCAGTGTTACTATTACATACGGGTTTCTCTGGTTTTCAGGCATAGTAGATGTACACTGCAATATCTCTTACGGTTTCAGTGTTATCGTTTTTGTAGCAGACTTTCAATATGATTGATGCGTTTCTACTACTAAAGTGTTTGAAAATGTATTTTGTTCGTAACTGTCTGCATTTTGGATACCACATTAAGAAGTGCATTTCTGTTTCTACTGTTGGGCAGAAGGGGCATGTTGTCAATAGCTTGATTGTATATTTTTTTTATTGCCATGCAGTTCGTTTATTCCTAATCGTAGTCTTGTCAAGGCTTTTCTGAACTTTGCGATTGTGATTGTGCGAAAGCATTCTTCAGTTTGGTGTATAGTTTTAAACGTATGGTATGTTGTAAATCGTTCACTATTCGCTATTTTGTTTATACCAGTTCTGTTTGTAAAATCTATGATTCTTTTGTTTTTAGTGTTATGATAAATCTTTGCTCGTTTCCTACGCCTTCATTCAACCAAACTTCAGATAAGCCATACATATCCAAGCAGCGTTTAATTTCCAGAGCCCAGTTCTGCGGTTTGTCTATTTGTGTTTTTTTTTTTTGTTTTTTTTTTTTTCTCTCTCTCTTTCATATGCTTGTCTAGGTATCCTGTCTGAAGTCATCTTCATTAATTTGAGCCAATGTCTGATTGCTCTTATTGAAACTCTCTATACTCATCGGATATCTTCTTAGTTCTCCGTATACCAAGTTGTTTGGCGTTTTCTGCCCTACCCCCATGTATCTTTTACATGCGAATAGATTATTTTATACCGCTGAATAACGAGTCAAACCCCATACTTCTGCCGCGTACAGTAGCAGTGGCTTGATCTGTGTATCAAATAGCTTAAAAAATATATCTAAGTGTCCTAAACTATACATTGTTTGTTTTCATTATTTCACCTATATTCCCTTTCACCCTTTCTGCATATTCTGAAAGTGATATATCTACTGAGAGTTTAGTCGTTAGAGTGAAACGTAAGTATTTGTAGCTGTTTACTACCTCAATTTCTTCCCATTTGTAGTTCCATTTTTCTAGTCTGCCAAGGTATCGTCCTTCTCTAAAGACCATGATTTTTGTTTTTTGGAGATTAAACCGTTAGTCCAATGCGGTCTGGGGCTTCCTATAGGTTCTTAACTTGGTTTTGCAGACCTGCTGGTGTTCTTGCTATTAAAGCTATGTCATCAGCGAATAGAAGTTAAAATATTTCTGCCTTTCCGGTTAAGAATTGATATCCATGTCTTCCTTTAGCAGTGACATTGTCTGCAACTTCTGTAATTAGTAATGAAAAGATTAGGGGGGACAGTAAGCACCCTTGTTTCACTCCTGTGGGCCATTCAAAGAATTCTGTTAGTTCAGTTCCATGTCTTACACATGCTTGTACTGTTTTATAGATAGCTTTTAGCACGTTAATCATCTTCGTAGATATTTTGTGCTTCTGTATGATTTGCCAAAGTTTTCTCTATTTACTGTATTAAACGCTTTCTGATAATCAATGAAGGCTACGTACAATTTACTTCTTCTGCCGTATAGGTAGTTACTTATCATAGATGTTAGTGTGAAAATATGGTCTACTGTTGAGAAATCTTTCCTGAAGCCTGCCTGTTCTTTGCTAATTTTATTTTCTGCTTCTGCCCAATCATAAGTCTTCTGTTTAATATGTTGTGTAAAATCTTGCTTATGATGCATAATAAGGATATTCCTCTATAGTTAGATTCTGTCTATCTCCCTTCTTGTGTATTGGTATGATCACCACCCTTGATCATTCTATGGGGAAGTAGCTATCTTGATAACTCTTATTGAATAATTTCGTTAAGAATGGCACTATATTTTATCCTATAGTATTGAGAAATTCAGGAGGGATTTCATCAATGCCTGGTGATTTGCTTTTAATTTTTCTGTAGCTGATCTTACTTCGTTTTCGGTTATCTCTTCGTCTAATCTTGTACATGAATTTCGTTTAACACTTCTTCTTCTTCTTGTGGTCCTTCTCTATCGTTTAGTATTTCCGTGTCTTGTGGATTCAAGATGCTTTCGAAATGCGCTTTCCACTGTGTAATATTAATAGATGGTAATGTGTTCTTCTTCCTTCTAACACTTATGGTGCTCCAGAACATTCGGCTGTCCTTGCGATTTTGTACTAGTGTGTCGAATGTTTGCTTTTTATACTGCTTTTTTTTTTTTTCTCTAATTGTTTCTTTGTATACTGCTCTTTTGTTCCTGTATGCCTCTCTCCTTTCTTCATAAATGGTTGGGTTTTTATCCTTTTTCGTCCATGTCAGTCTACTGACTGCTTGTTTGGCTTCTTTTTGATTTGGCATTTTTTATAATACCAGCTGTTTGTAGTCTTATACTTTCCTCCTATACCTACTGTTTTGTACATGTCTATCCCTGCCTCTTTTAATAGCTTATTAAATCTGTCTATACTCGTGTCTACATCTCTTTCTATTTCTTCTGTCATTTGCGCCATTGTTCGTTTTGCCTCTTCCGATTCTATGAACTGGGCATACTGTTGTTGTTTTTTGGGACCCCACTTTAGTTTCTTCACGTAAGATTTCTTGCCCTCGTTCTCTTGTGCGTTAGACAGTGTGCTTTGCGTCAGACCTTGACCCCGGTGGGTCCGAGAAGGACTCCAATTGGTCCTTTGGTTTTTGGTTTTTTGATTTGTGTGCGGTGACATCTGTGTGAGCACATGGTTACCGTCTGAACGTGGGAGCGGGCTGACACGTGTTTCTGTGTTGTGTTTTTCATTCATACCTTCATTCTTGCTTTCCTCAGACACCCCCCCCCCCTCTCCCATTTCCCCTCTCCTTTTCTTCCCCCACCACTGGCACCTCTCTATTACCCTCTGCTCTATCTCTCTGTTTTTGGGGGTTCCGCAGAGGTTCCAATACCCTGTCCCAATCAACCCCTGATCTCCTCCTCTCTCTCTCCTTCTCCTATTTCCCCTTATGCCATCAGATTTTCACTCACATACACTCCCTTCTCCTGCCTCTCTCTCTCTCACCACTTTCGTCCCCACTGTCTCTCCTGCTGGCGCTCATCATCTTTGTAGCCTGCTCAGTTGCTTTCTTTCTTTCTCTCTCTCCTTTCTTCATTCCACTCTTTTTCTCTTCTCAGCTCATTTACCCTTCCCCTCTCCCTTTGCTCTCTCTCTCTCTCTCTCTCTCTCTCTCTCTCTCTCTCTCTCTCTCTCTCTCAGTCCCAAACTTTCACCTTCCATCCTTCCATCATAGTCTCTGTAGCTCCATCCTTCGTGACTGTAAAACAATTCTTCCTCTGTACCATGGTTGTCTATTCGTCTCTTGATGCCTTGCTGTGGCGTATCCATGCCCGTTCCTGCCGTCATATCTGAAGGTCCACTCTGCTGGTGGATTGGGCTGCTCCCTCACGTACAACTTCCCTCCGACGAAGTAGCCGGACTTGCCCGTCTCCCTCAGCTCACGTAATTGCGCTGTCTGGCGCCTCGTCCGGTCCTGGCTCACCGTGATCCCTTCCGCTTTCATGGCTTCCCTGGCCTCCCGGTTCCTCAGTACCCGCATGGCGTCCCCCCATCGTAACATTTTGGCTATCACAGGCCTGGGGCGTTTGTTCGATAGGGTATATACCTTCCCAGTCTGTGAGCCCGTTCTACTGCGTCTGCCGCCCAGTCCTCCTCCTTCATGTACTTTTCCAGTACCCCTTTGACAATGTCCTCACATTTCTCGGGTCCACTCCCTTCGTCTCCTTCTTTTAACCTGTAGAACTTTAGGTTGTTCCTACGGGAAAAAAATCTTCTAGTTCGTCCATTTCGTCCTCCATACATTCCTGTGTTTCGTCTAAGTGTTGAACTGCCCTTACATTTGCCTGCATGTCTTGTTTTGTGTCAGCTACCTCTTGAACTAGATTGGCGAGTGTGTCTGACATTTGTGTCTGTTTTTGCGTCTATCTTCTTAATTGTGTCTACTTGTGATTTGAAAGAGTCTGCCATTGATGTGATTGTATTGAATATTTGTGTCATCTGCGTTTCCATCTTGCTAGGTCTGGTGTTGATTTTGTGTTCCAGCTTGCGTGCTTCCTCCTCAATTTTCTCAAACATTTGGTCCGGGGTTCGTTTCGATATCGTTGCTTAGAATCAGCCTCCTGCGTAGATACGAAATGTACAAGATGATCAGTAGTACCACTAACAATGTCACTTTCGGATTGTTCTGACTGGCCCCTACCATTTTGTTCATAACTGACCAATTCGTGATTGCTTCATCGCCCAATTCATGATTGCCGTCATCGCCGCCATCTTTGTAGACATTATACTGACCTCGTTTCCAGTTACGTTGACCTCTTGTATCGAAACAGTGGCAGTTCCAGTTCGCCGCCGCACTTCCACACCGATCACATCGTTCCTGACAATTACTCTCGGTCCGAAAGCCACTGCGGTCATGTCCAGAGCACTGACCGTGGTTAGTGCTAACGTCCAAAACCCCACGAAACACAGCAGTATCTCTTTCACCCCCGCAACCTTTGACCCTCCTCTCATTCCCTTCACTTCCTTTCTCCTTCCTTTCCCCATCGTCCCTCCAACAAGTCCGACTCTGGCCCTCCATTCGTACAGGTCTACCATTCTGCTGTTCTCACAGCTACAGACACTTTCACAAACACTTCTGCAAATTATTATCACCACTGGAACGATACTTGGAGCACTGTGATCCGCTGAACAACACACTTTTGACAGAGCTCATCCCGCGCGCTGTTTACCGGTCGCATTCTTGTTGCGTACTCCTACAGAGAGAGAGAGAGAGAGAGAGAGAGAGAGAGAGAGAGAGATGGGTGGATGATAACAAAGACAGACGTGATCTTTAGCCTAATGCCAGCCTTTCTCTGTAAAACAGCCTTAACACCATCACATGAAAACGCAGGTCATTGTTCATGCGTTTTTCCCGCCCGAAGATTAATTTTCAAGCCGAACGTGTATTTATATAACTCTTAAGAAGTGGGCATATGAACACACACATCTACTCTTACTCTCTCTTTCTCTCTCCCTCTCTCTCTCTCTCTCTCTCACCCCACATCCGGTCCTTCCATATATCTGTGCGCGCACGAATTCTCAGTACACAGCTGGTAAGCTGAAGGAAGATATCCCAATAGCCAAGTAAAAGCCCCCTTCCCACCCTTCTCCCATGGAAACTTTAGGTCACGTCTGTTCCCAGCAAGCGACAATTTACTGATAGGAGACTCCGCTATTCGTTTCATTGATCCAGAACGTTTAGCCCCTAGACAAGAACGACATTTTAAGATACGTGTCCCTAGTATGTCAATAAAAGATGTCCACGCATGGCTCCTTTCCGTACCAACATCCACATCCTTAACTGACCTCATAATCCATGTTGGTGTAAACTCTTGCCCCTCAGGTACTAGGTGTCGTAGCCTTTGATACCTGGTCTGAACTCATCCTTGCATGTTGCAAAACTTTTCCCAATGCTCACATTACTTTCAGCTCTATCCTGCCAGCTAAAGGGAAACACTCTTTCAATAATGCCATTAATTCCGTCAATAAACACCTTAGAGATGCCTGTAATCGTCACAGAGTACGTTTCATTGATCGCTTTCCCTGTTTTTATTCAGATCTAACTTTATACAGTCGTGATACAATCCGTCCCAGTGCGAGAGGCACCGCCAGACTCGCATGAAATCTGAAAACGCTGTGGCACAATCGTCCTCGTTCTGACAACTACCTTTCCAGTGCTCCCTTCCCCAATCGAAAACGTTCTGCAGGCTTTACGCAGCAAAGAAATATATCCGAGCCCTGTCGTGAACGCTCTTACTATCAATTAAGATCAGATGCCTTTCCTCATATTTCGTCTTTCGATCATTACCCCACTTTACCCCCAGAGCGTCCCCTACAGAAGGCGTTCTGGATTTGTCAGCCTCCAAAAATCACACCCATACCTTCCCATCCTCGTCTAACGCACCTCATAGCGCTGTTTTTCATAGACATCCTAACGTCCCTCCTGATAATCAATATCGTTTTAGCCCCTCACACCATGGAATAGATAAGACATCAACCCTCCTCTTCACCCCTATGTGGAGCACTTACTTCGGACCGCTTCACATCTGTTGTTTAATCAATAGTCAGTACGTAATTATTCACCCCCATAATGACTTTGATGACGTTCTTTGTCATTTTTATATTTTTACCACTATTTCAGTTATTAACGTTTGGTGCTTACATTTCCACGTGCAAACATATGTGAATATATGCACGTTAAAAGTATGGTTGAGCGCTTGTGTACATGCATGTGTGTGTGTGTGTGTGTGTGTGTGTGTGCACGTGTGGATAAGTGCTTGACATGTCTATGATTTTCAGGCTCTCGGACCAACGTAGTCTGCCTAATTGTTTGATTCATTGGTTGATTTTGTGTCTTGCAGCCCCAAACATTGGATGCGTTTCGAGGCTGTTCACATTCGCGATTGCATTGTACTACATTAATAGGCTGTTTGACTTTGTGCAAAATCGGTATTTCTAAGCGAATCTATTCTTCATCTCTCTCTCTCTCTCTCTCTCTCTCTCTCTCTCTCTCTCTCTCTCTCTCTCTGATATTCACTGCAATATCATCATTACATTCCTAAGATCGCGAACTATCTGTGAAGGATTTGCGACTCTTTTGTGTTACTGACAAATTTGTGAAGGTTTGTGTATTTTGATTCCTACTTCATTTGTACTACCATTTACTGCCACATTTTTGTGTTTGCCTAGCCTCTTGTTTAGATAATTTAACCGTGCAGTTTGCACTTATTAAAGTGGGTATATTTCTTCATTTTGTATTCGTTACTATAGATACAAGTGGCATCTAACACTGCTTCTGTATTCATTGTGGCTAAAATGCCCAATACCCTTAGGACTTGGCCATTTAAAGATGGGCTTATAGTTGGTTTTCTGAATATTAATCATATCATAAATAAATTGACTGATGTATCCTATATTTTAGATAACTCTGGTAAACATTTCCATGTTTTGGTTTTGCAGAGTCAAGATTGTCAAAACATATAAGCGACTCTGAACTATATATACCAGGATACAATATCATACGTAAAAGATCCTACACATACTATGGATACATGTTTAGTTATCTACATCCATCAAAGTATCAACTTTAAAAGGATAAATCCTACAAACTATTTTAACATAGAATCATTATGGATACAAATTCAATTCAAACGCTCAAAATCTCTTTCCATTGGATTTGTGTACAGAAATCTTGCAGAGAGTGCAGTTTGGCTTGATAACTTTCCACTTCTGCTAGAGGATTTATGTTTCCACTACTCATGAATTAACATTATTGGGAGATTTCAACATTGATCTTTTGAAGCCAAACAAGTCCTGGATATAAATGGCGGGAACTTTCCACCTTTCGCAATTAATCGACAAAGCTACAAGAATAACTACCTCTTCAAAAACACTTATCGACCACGTATATACATCTGAAGCATGCAATATAGCAGAAATTTGTTCACCGAATCATGCTTGAAGTGACCATCTTCCCATATGCACAACATGAAGAAGGTGTTAAAGTTCCAAAAAAATTGTCACACTTTAATTGAATACAGAACTTTTTCCTGTTTTTGATTCCAATATTTTTTTTTTTTTATCCGATTTAAAGAATTACCACATACACGACGTCTATCAGTTTACTGATCCGGATGAAACATTCGAAGTTTGGTATCACAATTTTTTTAAATGTTTACGACAAACATGCACCTTTGAAAATAAGACGTGCTAGAAGTAACCCTAAAGTACCCTGGCTCACAGATAGTGTGAAACATGCCATGGACTTACGAGATGTACTATTTCAAACGGGACCGAAAGAAGAGTTTAATAAGCAAAGGAATCTAGTTACATATTTAAAACGTGCGGCTAGAATGAAGTCTTTCAAAATCTTGTGTCGTCAAAAACTGACAGTAAGTCGATCTGGAAAGCCATAAATCAATTAACCAATAAGAAGATCACTAACTCCAAAACTATATCAGTCAGCAATGTGTCGCCTGACACAGTCAACAATTATTTCCGTGGAACAGGTAGGGCAAGTGTTAAAAAAAAAGATAAATCTGCCTATAACGACTTAGAGACTTGTCCGTGAATTCTGTAATTCAAAAGACATTTCCTCTGATTTAAACGTACCTTAAATGGCAGTGCATGAAGTATACAATGCACTCACTCATTTAAAGCAAACATGTTCACGATTCTTAAAAAATCTCAGCACCAGTTATTTCTGAAACACTTACATCTACAACTTGTGCATCTCAAAGGCATTTAAAGTTGCAAAAATTATTCCCTATATAAATCAGGAGACCATTCAGAGCCTTCTAATTACAGGCCTATTTCTCTATTACCTGTCTTGTCTAAACCCTTAGAAAATCGCGCATTAAAAAGTCTATTCTTCATCATTTCAATTTTTACAATCTTTTTCATCTGTACCAATCAGGTTTCAGAGCAAACTTCGCATGCCATACTGCACCGACATCCATAGTAGACAAATGGTTGACTAATATCAACAATGACAAAATCACTGGTGCTCTCTTTGTTGATTTCACCAAAGCCTTTGATATACTTGACCATGCACTCCTTAAAAAAAAAAAAAATTAAGATATATCGTTTGTCTACTGATTCATTAGAACTCATGTCATCTTTCCTGTCTGAGAGAAAACAATCAGTAACGTTTAGCGGAAAAAAACATCTTCTGCATTGCCTGTTCAATACGTTGTTCCACAAGGTTCTGTCTTAAGTCCCTTATTATTTTCAAACTACATTAACGACTGACCTTTAGTTCTTACTGCAGTATGCGAGTTATTTGCTGACGACACGACTTTACACATCAGTAGCATCAATGTCGTCGAGGTCTCAACAGCTCTTCAGGATAGTATTAATCATTTAGTCGACTGGTCTGAACTAAATCACATGTGTCCACATCCACAGAAAACGAAATTCATGCTTATAACAATTCGACAAAAACGTCAAAATATTCCTGACAATTTAACTGTTCTTTACTTAAATGACAAAAAGATTGAAGAAACTAATAGCCATAAGGTTCTTGGAGTTGTCATTGATAATAATTTGTCATGGTCAGATCATATTACAAGGATATGTGACATTATTTCTAAAAAGATCTATCAACTCTCTAAAGTGAAAAAATTCTTGAATCTACACAGTCGACAAATGTTCTTCTGTGCCTACATTGGATCTTACATAAATTATGTTTCAACTGTTTGGGATTCAGCAAACAATAATATAATGAAACCTCTAGTAAGTGTACGTAGACGAGCCTTGCAATTGGTTCTTTTAAAAGTCGTCGACTCTGTTAGCGTCTGATTATAAGGTATTGAATATTTTGCCATTGAAAAATTAAATTAGAGTATAACAAAGCTGCTTTCATGTTCAAAATACTGTCCGGAAGAGCCCCCCACTCCCTTACTAATATGTTTCCAACAAAGAGTAATAACCATTCGTCTAGGATAGTACCAGAATGGATCTTTTTAAAACTAGTCTGATTTACTCAAGGAGTTGTTTGTGGAATGCCATTATTAATAAAAATGGACGTTTATATCAGTCTCAACATATTTAAAGAAAGGTATCACTCGTTATTATTAAACTGAACTAGAAAACAAAATTCCACGAGTCGGGTTTATTATCCCATGTTGATCTCCTTCTTCCTTTCTCTTGTTGTTTTGATGTTGGGAGCGGGGGGGGGGGGGGGGGGGGGGGGGGGGGGGGGGGGGGGGGGGGGGGGGGGGGGGGGGTATTTTGTTTTGCTGCGATGGGTATTTCTGGTGTTTTTCAGCTCATTCTTCGTTATTGCATGACTTTATTTTGATACTACCCTTCTTTCATTGTATTTTGTCATTTGTGGTGTTGCAAATTTTGCTCTCTCTCTCTCTCTCTCTCTCTCTCTCTCTCTCTCTCTCTCTCTTCATGCTTCTTATCCGTCTCATGCGATGTACGAAGACTTGTTTTTTTTTTCACTCGAACGGTTCCCATGCGCACTGCCGTGTGATCAGTCTTCACAACCAAATGTATGAAAATACGTGCTATCCACTTTGGTTGAACCACCGTGATTGCTCTCTCTCTCTCTCTCTCTCTCTCTCTCTCTCTCTCTATATATATATATATATATATATATATATATATATAAACTCTCTCTCTCTCTCTCTCTCTCTCTCTCTCTCTCTCTCCATGTACACACCTATGGAGTTAAAGCGCATTTTGCATGTACCGTTGCATGCGCCAAACAAAATGATATATGGTGAGACTGGGCGCTATCCATTACATATTGTAACCTGTCAGATGTGTTAAATATTCGCTGAAGTTGGTCAGTTTAGAAGAAACTAGATTAGGCAGCCAAGCTTCTAAAATGTTGATTTTGCAACATGAGGCAGGTAAGTTCAACTGGGTCTCTCGTGTAAACTGTTGACCGAAAATGGTTTTGGTATTGTTTGGCTTTGCCAAGGTGTAGGTAATATAGACAATTTCTTTCAGAGTTAAAAGATCGTTTAATATGCTCCTACAAACACACCTGGCATGCGAGTATGATTGATAACGATAAATATAACTGGTTTCTTTCCTTTAAAAGCACATTAGAAGTAGAAAAGTATTTTATACATATTACTAATAACTGGCATAAATACCATTTGGCAAAAATTCCGAATAAGAACACTCGGTCTTAATGCCAACAAAAAGTGGTTTGAAACATCAGACAATAGCACGTGCCTTATGTGCACAGATGACAATAATATAGAAGACGAAATGCATTTTGTGTTTGATTGTCCCGCCTATAAT
>JADBJO010029921.1:12500-15000 GCA_016801955.1 Conus betulinus | reverse complement strand
GGCGTATTTTGCTAAGACCTGAGTTCTTCTGACTCGCAGTCCGTCATGGAATTGGGGCAAGAGGGGGGGGGGGGGGGGGGGGGGGGGGGGGGGGGGGGATACTCTGGAAGCAGGAACCATGGTGTTCAGTGCCTTCTTTGGTTGGATCCGTCTGTGGGATACAGTAGGGGATGATTGGACACTTAGACGCCCAGGTGGTTTGTCATTCTGGATTAGGAGTTGTTAGGACGGGTCTTTTCTAAAATTGTGGTATTGGTCAGGCTTTGATTGCTCAGTATTCTGTTCAAACGCATTTAGTTTCTGACAAAGCTGAAGATGCACAGGTCGCTATGTTGCTGAACCTCTGTATGGATGCGGAACTTGTGATTTGTGTAATTGGGAGACATAATAGAGGCATGTCTCTGGTGCCAGCATTCACATCACAAGGTCTTGGTGGATCTGTGTGTTTTCCATGGGATGTGTTGTGCGGTCACATCATGAGGGCACTGCTCATGAGTGCACTTCAGTGTGGACACCACAGGTGCCGGTGGTTTGGTGTATGGAACACAGAGCCACTGGCTTTCCAGTGTTGGGCATGGCTGCGCTGGTTCCCAATGTCGGGTATCTGTGGAACAAAGGTACAGAACAGTGGTACTTGAGGAGATGCTTCAGGAAAGGTCTGTTGTTCCTGAAGTACTTCCTGGTGATCACCTGGTACTAGCTGAGTATCCCGTGCTGTACACAGAGCCTGTCAGGGTGATCAGATCGTGTGGCCCATACAGAACGTCCCGTGGAATTGATGCCCGAAACTAGTTCGACAAGACGTTTCTGTTGATACCGCACTCACAAGAAATGTCTGGAACTGCCCATGGAACTGCTCCAATCTTTGCTGTACTTGCTTGACACAACTCGGGTTTCTCTCATCCAAACAGATCATTCATCAACGTCCCTGTGTGTCTTTGGTTTCGTCAGTCACTGGATGATGGCTTGGATCAGTTTATGAGCTGGGCGCACTTTAAAGCCTGATCAGAAAATTTATGGCTGCAGTTAACTGCAAATGTATGTATCTACGTCTCTGGTGTCACCAGCATTGTTCACTCTGGAAAACCTCCTTCGCCAGTGCTTCATCAGACAAGGCGATAACTTCCTGGGTGATCAGAGTAGCTGGTCGTCTTCAGCTGTGTTTCGTTGATAGATACAGTCAGAGGAGCTACTGTACATTCTGGGATCAGTTTGCGTGGAATCTCCATTTCAGAGGGACCAAGAAGCAAGAGGCATCACTTAATACATCAACGACCAGGGAGAACCATAACCTCACCGCTGTTACCTGAAAGCTCTTTAAGGATGACTTCTCTCTGGGTTGTCGCTCCCGTCACCGAGTCATGTATGGGAAAGTGTTCCCTGTCAGGTCTGCGTTCTGGAGAGATATCCCAGAACAGATCCTAGTGGGATGGAAGGTGGGGGGGGGGGGGGTGATAGGGTAAGGTAATGCCAGAAGACTAGGCTAGAAATTACTGAGGTCGTGAGACTGGCTCGCCCTGTGGCAGATGTCAAGCACCGGAAGTTTTTCACCACTCTTACCTTAATCGCTGGCCTGTCATTTGGGTGAGGAGTAAATGCCTGTGTGAACTCGGGAACTGCCAGGGTCACTGAGAATGCCCAGAGCCCACGCTGCCAGGACTGGTGGTGGGAGACCTGTCGCCAACAGTATTCCATGGCCAGGTAAGTCTGTGCTGATTTCTCGTTATTGAGCAAGGTTTTATTTTCTGCATAACGATAACACACATGTTTTTTTTTTCACAGAATGACTATCGGTAGAAAATAACTTTGTAAAATATCGATCTCTGCTGCATTAAAGCCATAGTGTTTCCACATATTTCAAATTCTGTAGAAGAGGATCGTTTTCTTGTGCAGGTTTGTTGTCCGTTCTTAAGGTTCAGTTTCCTCCTTTCGTGAGCTTCATGTTGTTCCGTTCACAGAGTGCAGTGTCCTTGTAAGGATTTTTCTTTGGCAGGGGTTAGTGTCCCCTTTGGACAGGGAGTAGCGCCTTAGCGTGTCCTTTTTAATGACTTGTTGACATGTTTGCTGGGGTTGAGCATCCTTTTTGATGGGGTTTAAGGTCTTCCTTCCGATATCATCGTTTTCTTCGTTAGATAACTTCGGCCGTGGAACAGTCCCATTCCTTTACTAGGGATTGATGATCTTGTTCAAATGAGTTTTACTGTCATCATCTTTCTCAGTGTGCATGCCTCCTCTTCGCAGGCTTTACTGTGTTTCTTTCAGGATTTAGTGTCCCTAACCTGGGGATAAGCGACTTGGTTTTTAGTCGAGATTCAACCTTGAGGCTTTTTAATGACATTAAACTTTAGTTTGGTGGCAGGACTGTAGAGGATGACCATTGTCCAGACTCGGCACCGAGCCACTGTGGGACCAAAGGACACCGTCACTCCGTTTTGTTTGGACTCCATACCGCAGAGAACAAGGTATGACAGCTTGAGCACGTGATAAGCGTTAATTCATT
>JADBJO010029921.1:0-10000 GCA_016801955.1 Conus betulinus | reverse complement strand
CAGTGACTGCATTCTTCCCGCGTGTGAGGAGTCTGGTTTTCATTGCGTGGTTGGCGTATTTTGCTAAGACCTGAGTTCTTCTGAATCACAGTCCGTCATGGAATGGGGGCGGGGGGGGGGGGGGGTACTCTGGAAGCAGGAACTATGGTGTTCGGTGCCTTCTTTGGTTGGATCCTCTGTGGGATACAGCAGGGGATGATCGGACACTTAGACGCCCAGGTGGTTTGTCATTCTGGATGAGGGGTTGTTAGGACGGGTCTTTTCTAAAACTGTGGTATTGGTCAGGCTTTGATTGCTCAATATTCTGTTCAAACGGATTTGGTTTCTGACAAAGCTGAAGATGCACAGGTCGCTACGTTGCTGAACCTCTGTATGGATGCGGAACTGTGATTTGTGTAACTGGAGACATAATAGAGGTATGTCTCTGGCGCGAGCATTCACATCACAAGGTCTTGGTGGATCTGTGTGTTTCCCATGGATGTGTGTTGTGCGGTCACATGAGGGCATTGCTCATGAGCGCTCTTCAGTGTGGACGCTACAGATGCCGGTGGTATGGTGTATGGAACACAAAGCCACTGGCTTTCCAGTGTGAGGCATGGCTGCGCTGGTTCCCAGTGTCGGGTTTTTGTGGAACAAAGGTACAGAACAGAGGTACTAGGGGAGATGCTTCAGGAAAGGTCTGTTGTTCCTGAAGTATTTCCTAGTGATCACCTGGTACTTTCTGAGTATCCCGTGTTGTACACAGAGCCTGCCAGGGTGATCAGATCATGTGGCCCGTACAGAACGTCCCGTGGAACTGATGCCCGACGCTAGTTCGACAAGACGTTTTTCTGTTGATGTGCACTCACAAGGAATGTCTGGAACTGCCCATGGAACTGCCCCAATCTGTGCCGTGCTTGCTTGACACAACTCGGGTTTCTCATCCAGACAGATCATTCAACAACGTCCCTGTGTGTCTTTGGTTTTGTCAGTCACTGGATGATGGCTTGGATCAGTTTATGAGCTGGACGCACTTTAAAGCCTGATCAGGAAATTAATGGGTGCAGTTAACTACAAAAGTATGTATCTACGTCTCTGGTGTCACCAGCGTTGTTAACTCTGGAAGACGTCCTTCGCCAGTGCTTCATCAGACATGGTATAAACTTCCTGGGTGATCAGAGTAGCTGGTCGTCTTCAGGTGGGTTTCGTTGATAGATACAGTCAGAGGAGCTGCTGTACATTCTGGGATCAGTTTGCAGGGATCTCTTCATTTCAGAAGGGACCAAGAAGCAAGAGGTATCAGTTAATACATCAACGACCAGCTGAGGGCGCCAGACTACTCACGTCACAGGAGAATGCAGTCACTGGAAGAACCATAACCTCACCGCTGTTACCTGAAAGTTCTTTAAGGATGACTTCTCTCAGGTTGTCGGTCCCGTCACCGAGTCATGTATGGGAAAGTGTTCCCTGTCAGGTCTGCATTCTGGAGAGATGTCCCAGTGCAGATCCTAGCGGGATGGAAGGGTGGGGGTGGTGGTGGTAGGGTAAGGTAATGCCAGAAGAGTGGGCTAGAAATTACTGAGGTCGTGAGATTGGCTCGCCCTGTGGCAGATGTCAAGCACCGGAAGTTTTCACCACTCTTGTCACAATCGCTGGCCTGTCATTTGGGTGAGGAGTAAATGCCTGTATGAACTCTGGAAACTGCCAGGGTCACTGAGAATGCCCAGATCCCACGCTGCCAGGACTGGTGGTGGGAGACCTGTCGCCAACAGTATTCCATGGCCAGGTAAGTCTGTGCTGATTTCTCGTTATTGAGCAAGGTTTTATTTTCTGCATAACGATAAACACACGTTTTATTTTCCACAGAATGACTATCGGTAGAAAATAACTTCGTAAAATATCGATTTCAACTGTATTAAAGCCATAGTGTTTCCACATATTTCAAATTCTGTAGAAGGGATCGTTTTCTTGTGCAGGTTTGTTGTCCGTTCTTAAGGTTCAGTTTCCTCCTTTCGTGAGCTTCATGTTGTTCCGTTCACAGAGTGCAGTGTCCTTGTAAGGATTTTTCTTTGGCAGGGGTTAGTCCCCTTTTGGACAGGGAGTAGCGCCTTAGCGTGTCCTTTTTAATGACTTGACATGTTTGCTGGGGTTGAGCATCCTTTTTGATGGGGTTTAAGGTCTTCCTTCCGATATCATCGTTTTCTTCGTTAGATATCTTCGGCCGTAGAACAGTTCTATTTCCTCTACTAGGGGCTGATGATCTTGTTCAACTGAGTTTTACTGTCATCTTCTTTCTCATTGTGTGCACCTCCTCTTCGCAGGCTTTACTGTGTTTCTTTCAGGATTTCGTGTTCCTAACCCGGGGATAAGCGACTTGGTTTTTAGTCGAGATTGAATCTTGAGGCTTTATTAATTGACGTGAAACTTTAGTTTGGTGGCAGGACTGTAGAGGATGACCGTTGTCCAGACTCGGCACGGAGCCACTGTGGGACCAAAAGGACACCGTCACTCCGTTTTGTTTCGATTACATACCGCAGAGAACACCGTCACTCCGTTTTGTTTGGACTCCATACCGCAGAGAACAAGGTATGACACAGCTTTAGCACGTCATAAGAATTAATCTATTCTGGAACAAATTTCAAAAGGAATTTATTGTAAAACCTCCAAATAACAGGGACAAAATACGGCACGTTTTGACATCTTTTGGTCTTCTTTAGGGAAGTTTCCGCCCAATAATGGAAAAATTACGAGACAAAATACGACTCGTTTCGACATCTTTGGTCTTCTTTAGGCAAGATAATTCCGCCTAACAACGGACAAATTACAAGACAAAATACGACGCGTTTTGATTTCTTTGGTCGTCTTCAGGCAAGACAGCCACATTCAGGACAGTGGAAGACGGACGTTGACAGGACCAGAACGTCCGGCAGCCGCCCCCTTTTCATTTAACGTCCGTGTGGCGCCGAATTTGAGAAAAGTGATTGCTCGTTCTTCGTTTTCATTGTACTGGACGTTTCACTGGCCTGAAGAAGACCTGATTAATTTGTCTGTGTTATTTGGCAGGTTTACTTCAAAAGTCCTGTTAAAGTTTGTTTGAATTTCCGCGTGCAGTCGCCTCACTTTGAAACTAAACTTTATTTATTCTGGAACAGTTACATTCACATTCTGATCTTATGAACAGAATTGTAAGTACTTGTGTGCAAAAGTTCAAATGATATCAGTTGCAACTATCGTACAGAAAGTTTTAATCGGGTCTCCCCCTCCCCCTCCCCAATTCCTTTGCATTCATTTTCCTCTTTACCACGGGAAGCTGTATCGCGTTGGTAAGTGAGGCGGCAGGACTGGTTCTTTATTATGAAGTGTTAAACAGTGTTGTAAATGTGACACTGACCCCAGGATTTTATAAAATGACCATCTTATTTGTAGCAATGACAACAGTTACGAGTAAGACGAATACAAAGCTGCCCTCACGTTAGGCTGCGTCTGTTGTCACCACCGTTCCTAATACGTGCATCCGTAGACGCACGCACGCACGGGCGCGCGCGCGCACGCACGCACACACACACACACACACACACACACACACACACACACACACACACACACACACACACAGACGCAAACACGCTCGCTCGGTCACTCACCTACTCACTCGCTCACACACCCTGTGTCAAGCACACGCACGCACGCACGCACACACACACACACACACACACACACACACACACACAGAGAAAAAGCGCACGCGCGCACACACACACACACACACACACACACACACACACACACTCACTCACTCCCTCCCACACACACACACACACACACACACACACACGCACACACGCGCGCGCGCACAGACACAAAAGCGCGCGCGCGCGCGCACACACGCACACGCACACACACGCACACGCACACACACACGCGCACACACACACACAACGCCTAACAGCAATTTTCTTCCAGCAGGGACTACAGCCCAGAGGAGACGCTAGGAACGTGATGACGGCTAGTAGAAAAGTGGGGAACACGCTGACCAGCCAGGGAAATGTTGGGAAGGAGGAGGACCATCAAGACGAGAGACACCAGGATTGGACGACAGCCAGGGTAGACACCAGGAGCAGAATGATGGCCCAAAGAGACGTTGGGAAGAGGTCGACAACCGGGCTGAAAGACCTTGCCAGGAACAAGATGACGGCGCAAATGACTCCTCCATAGAGGTGCAGGTGAGAAATGTGAACTGACTGATGACGTCAAGTAACGTGTTTATGAATGTTTGGTTGTTGTTGTTGCAAACGTGAGTATCCTTGACAGTTCTGCAGCACGCAAACGATCCATATTCTGACATTTCTCATAGGATTTGAGTCATTCATCAGTGTTTTTTTTTCCATGTAAGCGCATATGATTGAGTTCCGATCATTGTGTAAAAATTATGATACTACTTCCTGCAGAAAAAAGAGTAGCTTAATGTTGTGTAATGAATATCTAATCTGTTGAGACGGTACTATCGTCTGCCAACATCTCTCTGTCTGTGTCTGTCTGTCTCTCTCAGTCTCTCTCTCTCTCTCTCTCTCTCTCTCTCTCTCTCTCTATCTATCTATCTATCTATCTATATCTATATATATATATATATACACACACATCCACACACACACACAGACATCCACACACGCACACGCACGCACACACACACACACACACACACACACACACACACACACACACACACACACACACACACACACACACACACACACACACACACACACACTTATTTAGCTTAAAAATTGTGTCGCACACCAATAGGTTCAAACTTTTAACATGAATTATTTTTCATTGCAAATGTGTGCCGATGGATTTTTTTTTCATTGACTGTTGATTATTGTGTTGACTAGGGACCCAACCCATGAAGCCTTTGACTGACAGAGAGTTCCGTCTATTGCAGGCGCAGCACATTTCTCAGTGGATTCAGCAGTTCTGTGAAGTTTCACCAGGTCATTTATTCGTTCCAAATGATTAGCCAGCTAGTCTGCCTAGAGGCGGAAAATTTCCGTTGTCAAACATCTCGACATAGGATAGAGTTTCAAGGTAGTCTGAAAGCCTGGGTGTTTTCCAGTTTGCCCCCTGTGCCTTTCTGGCTCCGTTCGACGAGGACTGAACCGAGGTAATGCGTCTGGTGTTCAGATCTGACGTGATTCACCGTCTCGTACCTCACCTTAGTGGCATTGCTGAGGTCTGTGGGGGGTCTGTCGTGGGGTACTGTCGTAGGGTGCTTTCTGGCAGTGACTGCATTCTTCCCGTGTGTGAGGAGTCTGGTTTTCATTGTGTGGTTGGCGTATTTTGCTAAGACTTGAGTTCTTCTGACTCACAGTCTGGGCATGGAAATGGTAGGGGTACTCTGGAAGCAGGAACCATGGTGTTCGGTGCCTTCTTTATATATATATTATTATGCTGGGTATTTATATAGCGCGCTATCTTCAGTCACAGACCAAGCTCTAAGTGCTTTACAATAAACTCACTACCTAACTCACTCACTTTGGTTTGATCCGTCTGTGGGATACAGCAGGGGATGATCGGACACTTAGACGGCCAGGTGGTTTGCCATTCTGGATTAGGAGTTGTTAGGACGGGTCTTTTCTAAAACTGTGTATTGGTCAGGCTTTCATTGCTCAATATTCTGTTCAAAACGCATTTAGTTTCTGACAAAGCTGAAGATGCACGGGTCGTTATGTTGCTGAACCTCTGTATGGATGCGGAACGTGTGATTTGTGTAACTGGAGACATAATAGAGGTATGTCTCTGGTGCGAGCATTCACATCACAAGGTCTTGGTGGATCTGTGTGTTTCCATGGGATGTGTTGTGCGGTCACATCATGAGGGCACTGCTCATGAGTGCTTTTCAGTGTGGACGCTACAGATGCCGGTGGTTTGGTGTATGAAACACAAAGCCACTGGCTTTACAGTGTGAGGCATGGCTGCGCTGGTTTCCCAGTGTCGGGTATCTGTGGAACAAAGGTACAGAACAGTGGTACTTGGGGATATGCTTCAGGAAAGGTCTGTTGTTCCTGAAGTGTTTCCTAGTGATCACCTGGTACTTGCTGAGTATCCCGTGTTGTACACAGAGCCTGTCAGGGTGATCAGATCGTGTGGCCCGTACAGAACGTCCTGTGGAACCGATGCCCGAAGCTAGATCCACAAGATGTTTCTGTTGATAGTGCACTCACAAGGAATGTCTGGAACTGCCCATGGAACTGCCCAATCTCTGCTGTGCTTGCTTGACACAACTCGGGTTTCTCATCCAGACAGATCATTCAACAACGTCCCTGTGTGTCTTTGGTTTTGTCAGTCACTGGATGATGGCTTGGATCAGTTTATGAGCTGGGCGCACTTTAAAGCCTGATCAGAAAATTAATGGGTGCATTTAACTGCAAATGTATGTATCTACGTCTCTGGTGTCACCAACGTTAACTCTGGAAGATCTCCTTCGCCAGTGCTTCATCAGACAAGGTGATAACTTGCTGGGTGATCAGAGTAGCTGGTCGTCTTCAGCTGTGTTTCGTTGATAGATACAGTCAGAGGAGCTACTGTACATTCTGGGATCAGTTTGCGTGGAATCTTCATTTCAGAAGGGACCAAGAAGCAAGAGGGCATCAGTTAATACATCAACGACCAGCTGAGGGCGCCAGACTACTCACGTCACAGGAGAATGCAGTCACTGTAAGAACCATAACCTCACCGCTGTTACCTGAAAGTTCTTTAAGGATGACTTCTCTCAGGTTGTCGGGTCCCGTCACCGAGTCATGTATGGGAAAGTGTTCCCTGTCAGGTCTGCGTTCTGGAGAGATGTCCCAGTCCAGATCCTAGCGGGATGGAAGGGGGTGGGTGGGGGGGGGATAGGGTAAGGTAATGCCAGAAAAGAGGCTAGAAATTACTGAGGTCGTGAGATTGGCTGGCCTGTGGCAGATGTCAAGGACCGGAAGTTTTCACCACTCGTGTCTTAATCGCTGGCCTGTCATTTGGGTGAGGAGTAAATGCCTGTGTGAACTCGGGAACTGCCAGGGTCATTGAGAATGCCCAGAGCCCACGCTGTCAGGACTGGTGGTGGGAGACCTGTCGCCAACAGTATTCCGTGGCCAGGTAAGTCAGTGCTGATTTCTCGTTATTGAGGAAGGTTTTATTTTCTGCATAACGATAAACACATGTTTTTTTTTCACAGAATGACTATCGGTAGAAAATAACTTTGTAAAATATCGATCTCTGCATTAAAGCCATAGTGTTTCCACATATTTCAAATTCTGTAGAAGAGGATCGTTTTCTTGTGCAGGTTTGTTGTCCGTTCTTAAGGTTCAGTTTCTCCTTTGTGAGCTTCATGTTGTTCCCTTCACAGAGTGCAGTGTCCTTGTAAGGATTTTTCTTTGGCAGGGGTTAGTGTCCCCTTTTTGGACAGGGAGTAGCGCTTTAGCGTGTCCTTTTTAATGACTTGTTGACATGTTTGCTGGGGTTGAGCATCCTTTTTGATGGGGTTTAAGGTCTTCCTTCCGATATCATCGTTTTTCTTCGTTAGATATCTTCGGCCGTGGAACAGTCCCATTTCCTTAACTAGGGATTGATGATCTTGTTCAAATGAGTTTTTTACTGTCATCATCTTTCTCAGTGTGCGTGCCTCCTTTTCGCAGGGTTTACTGTGTTTCTTTCAGGGTTTAGTGTCCCTAACCTGGGGATAAGCGAATTGGTTTTTAGTCGAGATTCAACCTTGAGGCTTTTTAATTGACATTAAACTTTAGTTTGGTGGCAGACTGTAGAGGATGACCATTGTCCAGACTCGGCACCGAGCCACTGTGGGACCAAAAGGACACCGTCACTCCGTTTTGTTTGGACTCCATACCGCAGAGAACAAGGTATGACAGCTTGAGCACGTGATAAGAGTTAATTCATTCTGGAACAAATTTCAAAAGGAATTGAAAGTAAGTCCGCCAAATAACAGGAAAACGATAGAAGCCCAAATACGGCACGTTTTGACATCTTTGGTCTTCTTTAGGCTAAAATACGGCACGTTTTAAGACATCTTTCGACATCTCTGTTCTTTAGGCAAGATAATTCCGCCTAATAACGGACAAATTACAAGACAAAATACGACGCGTTTTGATTTCTTTGGTCGTCTTCAGGCAAGACAGCCACATTCAGGACAGTGGAAGACGGACGTTGACAGGACCAGATCGTCCGCCAGCAGCCCCCTTTCATTTCAACGTCCGTCTGGCGGCAAATATGAGAAGGTAAACGATCGCTCGTTCTTCGTTTTTACGGGACCGGATGTTTCACCGGCCTGAGAGGTCGAAACGCGTTGTTTTTTGTCTTGTAATTTGTTTCTGTCATTTGGCAGGTTTACTTCAAAGTCCTGTTAAAATTTGTTTGAATTTCCGCCTGCAGTCACCTCATGTTGAAACGTAAACTTCATTCTGGAACAGTTACATTCACATTCTGATCTTATGAACAGAATTGTAAGTACTTGTGTGTAAAAGTTCAAATGATATCAGTTGCAAACTATCGTACAGAAAGTTTTTTAATCAATCAGCCCCCCCCCCCCCCCCCCCCCCCCTTTGCATTCCTTTGCACTCATTTCCTCCTTCCCACGGGAGCCTGGTAAGTGAGGCAGCTGGACTGGTTCTTTATCATGAAGTGTTAAAAACAGTGTTGTAAATGTGACACGGACCCCTGGATTTTATCAAATGACCATCTTATTTGCAGCAATGACAAAAGTTACGAGTAAGACGAATGCTACGCTGCCCTCACGTTAGGCTGCGTCTGTTGTCACCACCATTCCTAATGTGTGCATCCGTAGACGCACGCACGCACGCAAAACGCGCGCACGCGCACACACACACGCGCGCTCGCACACACACACACACGCACACACACGCACGCACACGCACGCACATGCACACGCACACGCACACACACACGCACGCACACGCACTCACACACACGCACACGCACATGACACACACACACACAACATGCACACATGGTTGCTCGGTCACTCACACCACTCACTCCTCCTCACACACTCACGCACACACACACACACACACACACACACACACACACACACACACACACACACGCACACACACACAAACGTGCACAACGCGCACGGACACACACACACACACACACACACTCACGTACACACACACACAATGCCTAACAGGAATTTGCTTTCAACAGGGGCGACGGCCCAGAGGAGACACCAGCAACGTGATGACGGCTGGTAGAAAACATGGGGAACACGCTGACCAGCCAGGGAAATGCTGGGAACTGGATGACCATCAAGACGAGAGACACCAAGGAATCGGACGACAGCCAGGGGAACACCAGGAATGAATGACACCCAGGGAGACGTTGGGACTGGGAAGAGGTCGACAACCGGGCGGAGAGACCCTGCCAGGAACAAGATGACGGCGCAAATGACCGCTCCATAGAGAGTGCAGGTGAGAAACGTGAACAGACCGATGACGTGAAGTAACGTGTTGATGAATGTTTGGTTTGTTGTTGTTGCAAACGTGAGTATCTTTGACAGTTCTGCAGCACGCAAAAACGAACCATATTCTGACATTTCTCATAGGATTGAGTCATTCATCAGTGGTGTTGTTTTTTAATGCGGGCGCATATGATCGAGTTCCGATCATTATGTACAAATATGGATAGTTTCCTGCAGAAAAAAAACGAGTAGCTTAATGTGTTGTGTGTAATGAATATCTAATCTGTTGAGACGGTACTATCGTCTGCCAAACATCCCTCTCTCTCTCTGTCTGTCTGTCTGTGTCTGTTTCTGTTTCTGTCTCTGTCTGTGTCTGTCTCTGTCTGTCTCTCTGTCTCTCTCTCTCTCTTCACTCACACACACACACACACACACACAACACAACACACACACACACACACACATACACCCCAGACACACACACCACACACACACACACACACTTACTTAGCTTAAAAATTGTGTCGCACACCAATAGATTTAGAA
>JADBJO010029920.1:17500-18502 GCA_016801955.1 Conus betulinus | reverse complement strand
CTTTGTTGTTGTTCTCTGGTCACAATGTTGTGCCACTGTTGTTGTTCTATGGTCAACAATGTATGGAACTTGTTGTTGTTCTCTGGTCCCAAGATATGTCACAGTGGGGTTGCTGCATGGTCACAATGTATGCAGGTGTTGTTGCTTCAATGTCACAATGGTATGCCACTTGTTGTCAGTGCTTGAGTCACAATGTATGCCCTTGGTGTGTTTTCTCTGGTCACAATGTAAACAACGTGCTGACGGAATCAACCTCAACGTGCCGTATGGATGCACTTATGTTAAAGTTCGTGTGTGTGGCTGTGTGTGTGTGTGTGTTTGTGTGCTGTGTCGTGTGTGTGTGTGTGTTTGTGTTGGGGGTGGGTGTGATGTGTGTGTTGTGTGTGTGTGTGTGTGGTGTTGTGTGTGATGGTGTGGTGGCGCGCGTTGGCGTGTGTACATGCGTGCATGTGGTGTTGTGTACGTGGGCGTTGGGTGTGTGTGTGTTGGGGGGGTATTCGTGCCTCGTGGCGAGCGTGTGGTGTGTGTGGGTGTGTGTGTGTGTGTGGTGTGTGTGTGTGTGTGTGTGTCTCTGTGTGTTTTGCCTGCTCGTCTTGACTATGACCAGGGAAGTAGTGTTTTGCGCACATATGTCTGTTGTATTGTAAGCAACGCGGGTAGAAGACTGGTATGTCGAACATACACCGGTCTCTTTCGTACAGTGTATCAAATAAACATCACTTCGCTCCTTGTGTTCTGTGTATGTATATTTTCTCTTATTAAACATCAGCAGTGATTTCATATTTTCATGTTAAAGCAATAATGATCACTGTTTCCTTCTTGAAAATTACTTTTTCTCCAAATAGAAAATCGTTACAACAGGCATTCGGCAAACAAAATTATGGGACATATTTCATAGAATTCATGGAAAATCCGAAAGTAGTTCAACGTGGAAAATAGCTCCGAAAATGTGTAGATAGTGTTTAAAACTTATGTAAACAAACAAAATAAAAATACTTGCAA
>JADBJO010029920.1:0-7500 GCA_016801955.1 Conus betulinus | reverse complement strand
CCCGCGGGTCATGATGGCGCTGGTCACCAAGAACCTGGTCATCATGAAGAGAAGCATCGGGTACTCTGCCTGTAGATGTTGTTGATCGTTCACGATGGTTTTTTGTGTGTGTTGTTTTGTTGTTGTTTGTTTGTTTGTTTCTTTCTTTCTTTGATAGGGGAATGGTAGGATCGTCGGGGAGGGAGGGGAGAGACTACCACAGATTTTCACAAACAAATATCAATAGCAAGAGGAGCGCTGGAAACCAAAGCCAGTTTTCTTTCAAATTGTTTGTTTGTTTGTTTGTTTGTTTGTAAGAGAAGAGAGGGGGAGAAGGGGGGGGGGGGGGGGTGGTGGTCAAGGCAGGGGAGGGAGGAGAAGAGAAAGGATTAGAGGATTTTCATGATTGTGTTATCATGAAGAAATGTTTTGGAAACCAAAAGCGTTTTTTGTTTTGTTTGTAAGGGGATGTGCGCGCAGTGTGTGTGTGTGTGTGTGTGTGTGTGTGTGTGTGTGTGTGTGTGTGTGTGTGTGTGTGTGCGCTGCGCGCGCGCCCACGTGTGCGTACGTAAGTGCGTGTGAGTGTGTGTGTGTGTGTGTATGTGTGTGTGTGTGTGTGTGGTGTGTGTGTGTGTGTGTGTGTGTGTGTGTGTGTGTGTGTGTGTGCGTGCGTGTGTGCGTGCGTGCATGCGTGCGCGTGCGTGAGTGAGTGTGTGCGTGTGTGATTGAGTGCGTGCGTGCGTGCGTGCGTGCGTGCGTGCGTGCGTGCGTGAGTGAGTGGGTGTGTGCGTGCGTGCGTGCGTGCATGTGGTGTGTGGTGTGTGTGTGTGTGTGTGTGTGTGTGTGTGTGTGTGTGTGTGTGTGTGTGTGTGTGTGTGTTGGGACAATGGGGTATTTAATGTTTTGTATTGTTTTTGACTGAAGTGAAGGCACGGGGGGGTATTGAGCGGGGTGGGGGTGGCGAGGAGAGGGGGGGTGGGGGGGGGGGGTGGTGGAGTATTTGTGCAGGGTTGAGTGGTTTGTGTTTGGGTGGGTGGGAGGAATGAAAGAAAGACGACCTCTTATCTTCATGAACATAGAGAACAGCATCAGGTGATAAGCATGTTGTAAGTTAGTCAGTTATTTCTAGTTTGTCATTAATGAATTAGTTAGATAGCTAATTTCGTATCTTCTTACCTTACCTACTCACTAACTTACGTACTCACTCGCTCACTTCACTTACTCACCTCACTCACTCACTCACTCACTTAAGAAAAAGATGCATCTGAAGATGCATGTAGGTCCCAGAGACGAAGTATTGTCCTCAACTGCCCCGCAACAAACCAGCTGGGAGCAATCCTGCAACCACCCTTGGAAGCCTGTGCTGGTGTTCACATAGGGTGCAGGCACACACACACAGGGGGCATTCCATTAACACGTGAAGGGACATAACTGCTCTCCTGGCAGATGCCATTCTGTAATGGCCACCGGATGTGATACGACCAGAACCTCCACAGGAGCCAAATGGGTTCGTGTACCATCTCGTATTCATGACTGCAGAGCCAACCGACGAAAAAAAAAAGAAAAAAGAAGAAAGAAAAAAAAAGAAAAAACGCCCGCTAAGCAACTGCCGTGTGCATCCTGTAGCCTCACTCGTTGCTGTTCTGCTGACAGGCGACGACGCAGTGCAACGTCTAGATACGGCCAGAGCTTTCGCCATGAGGTCTTACATGATCTCTTACTTACTTACTCACTCACTCACTCTCTCACGTACTTTATCATATCATTGTTTTATCAATAGTTGTCGATATCCGGCCGTCAGCACGAAACCTGGCAGCACCGACAACATTGACATCACTTCGTTGCATGTGTGGAGGGGGACCCGAAATTGAGATCTAAAGACTTCGTGTTAATCGCACAGACAAGAACCACTGGTAGACTTTCATTTTAGAGTAGGGGGGGGGGGTGCGGGGGGGGGGGCGGGGGGATCGGCGGGGGGGGGGGTGGGGGGGGGGGGGGGGGGGGGGGCCGGTTGTGTGGGCTTCGACCAGTATCAGCAGAAGTCATTGATGATAATGATTGCTGTTGCTAGGCTCCAATTTCTTAGGTAGGCACAACTAGTCACGAAAAACTTCCAGTGGTGGTGCAAAGTCCACGCCTGGATACAGAATCCAGTGACAACCACCACAATGTCGTCGTCGTTTCGTCGTCGTTGTGGTGGTGGTGGTTGTGGTGGTGGTGGTGATGGTTTAGATTGGTGGTGTGGTCGTCGTCGTTCATTGTTGTTGTGTTGTTGTTGTTGTTGTTGTTGTGTTTGTTTTGTTTAGTTTTTTTTTTTAATGTAAGGAGGGCTGGGAGAACGTCAAGTTTACAACTTTTCGAACCCGGGACGAGTTTATATTTTAGAGACTTTTAAAGCCGTGTTGAAACTGTTTTTTTTTTTTTTAGTTTCTCAAAAACTGCAAAAAACAAAAAAAAATGTCTATACATTTACTGCACAGTAGGAAACCTGGACAATGGGATCTCGATTCTGAATTCTGCGGCAGGCTGTTGTTCAGCTTGCGAGTAGTTCAAGACATCCCCTCCATCCAGCGATCATCCTCTTCTGGCATGTGTATCCGGCCCGCTCTCCTCTACGACCTGAAGATCGGCGGTGGTCAAACAAGGACCTGGGCAGTATGGGTTCCACCCTCTACCTGTCTCCCACCTCGACAACGGACACCTTCATTCAGGTCCTCCTCATACGTCCTTGTTCTTGCTGATGCTGAGCTGCTGCTGGCTGCTGCGGAGCTGCTGGCTGCTGCTGCTGACGGTTGTTATTGTCGTTGTGTGCTGTTGTTAGTGTCGCTGATGGTGGTAATCGGACGGCCTAGTCGTTAGTTTGGTTGGAGATCGACACTTTTTCGCATTCTTTTTCAAATCATCTTAAATAAAATGTCAGCGAACCGCCCAGAGGAACGTGGCCAAACGAGTCTTGTGACTCTGGGCGGTTCGCTGACATTTTATTATAAGATTTGTGGTTTAGATTTCCGCTAGCTGCAGTCGTTTCCACACTTTGCAACTAGTTCTTCTTTCAGTCGGAGATAGTTTGTCTTGCTCAGCATTCTTCGTGTGGAGTATTATTATTAGCGCGCTGAATGTTTTTGCTTTTTCTGTCCTGTCTCTGTCTGTCTGTCTGTCTGTCTGAGGCGACTGCCTGCCTGATCGTCTGTCTGTCTTGTATCTGTCCTCTCTCTCTCTTCTGCGGTCAATATCTCTCTCAATCTCTCTCTCTCTCTTCTCTCTTCTCTCTCTCTCGTCTCCTGTCCCTCAACTCTCTCTCCTCTCATCTCTCTCTCTCTCATCGTCTTCTCTCTCTGACGTGTCTCACTGTGTGATTTTGTGTGTGTGTGTGGTGTGTCGTGTTGTGTGTGTGTGTGTGTGTGTGTGTGTGTGTGTTGTGTTTAGTGTGTGTCATCCCTGACCATGCGGCCTTGATATAAAGAAATCCTAGTATCCCACCACGCTCCAGTGACGTTAACGACGAAGACGGTGACAATGACCCAATAATACCATCCTGATGTAACTTTGTAAATTCTAAGGTGACCAAGACGACATCACCCTATGACCTTGGCCGATGACATAGTCGTTGACAACGAGGACGGTGACAGATGACCCAGTAATGCCCATGATGCAACTTTGTAACTATGGTGACAAAGACGACAGTCACTATGACCTTGACCGATGACGACGTTGACAACGAGGACGGTGACAATGACCCAGGTAATGCCCTTGATGTAACTGTGTAACTATGGTGACAAAGACGACAGTCACTATGACCTTGACCGATGACGACGTTGACAACGAGGACGGTGACAATGACCCAGTAATGCCATGATGCAACTTTGTAACTATGGTGACAAAGACGACAGTCACTATGACCTTGACCGATGACGACGTTGACAACGAGGACGGTGACAATGACCCAGTAATGCCCATGATGTAACTGTGTAACTATGGTGACCAAGACGACAGTCACTATGGACCTTGACCGATGACGACGTTGACAACGAGGACGGTGACAATGACCCAGTAATGCCCATGATGTAACTGTTGTAACTCTGGTGACCAAGACGACAGTCACTATGACCTTGACCGATGACGACGTTTGACAACGAGGACGGTGGTGACAATGACCCTTGGTAATGCCCATGATGTAACTGGGTAACTATGGTGACCAAGACGACAGTCACTATGACCTTGACCGATGACGACGTTGACAACGAGGACGGTGACAATGACCCAGTAATGCCCATGATGTAACTGTGTACTATGGTGACCAAGACGACAGTCACTATGACCTTGACCGATGACGACGTTGACAACGAGGACGGTGACAATGACCCAGTAATGCCCATGATGTAACCTGTGTAACTATGGTGACCAAGACGACAGTCACTATGACCTTGACCGATGACGACGTTGACAACGAGGACGGTGACAATGACCCAGTAATGCCCATGATGTAACTGTGTAACTATGGTGACCAAGACGACAGTCACTATGACCTTGACCGATGACGACGTTGACAACGAGGACGGTGACAATGACCCAGTAATGGCCCATGATGTAACTGTGTAACTATGGTGACCAAGACGACAGTCACTATGACCTTGACCGATGACGACGTTGACAACGAGGACGGTGACAATGACCCAGTAATGCCCATGATGTAACTGTGTAACTATGGTGACAAAGACGACAGTCACTATGACCTTGACCGATGACGACGTGACAACGAGGACGGTGACAATGACCCAGTAATGCCCATGATGTAACTGTGTAACTATGGTGACCAAGACGACAGTCACTATGACCTTGACCGATGACGACGTTGACAACGAGGACGGTGACAATGACCCAGTAATGCCCATGATGTAACTGTGTAACTATGGTGACAAAGACGACAGTCACTATGACCTTGACGATGACGACGTGACAACGAGGACGGTGACAATGACCAGTAATGCCCATGATGTAACTGTGTAACTTATGGTGACACAAGACGACAGGTCCGTATGACTGGGCTGCTGATGGAAATGACGACTGCTGAAGCAACGGAGGACGGTGATGCTGCTGTTGACTCCAGTCATGCCGCAATGATGTAACTGTGTAACTATGGTGACCATCGACTTTCAGTCCTATTACCTTGACCAGATACGACGTTGGACACCGAGATTATCGGTGACTGAATGACCCAGTAATGCCCATGGATCGGTACTCTGGGGGTTTGTCTACGGTGGTTGTCTGAACTGACTCTCAGTCTCACTATTGGACGTCTGTCACTCTGACCTTGGACTGATGACGACGTTGACAACGAGGACGGTGACAATGACCCAGTAATGCCCATGATGTAACTGTGCAACTATGGTGACCAAGACGACAGTCACTATGACCTTGAGCCGATGACGACGTTGACAACGAGGACGGTGACAATGACCCACAGTAATGACCCATGATGTAACAGTGTAACTATGGTGACCAAGACGACAGTCACTATGACCTTGACCGATGACGACGTTGACAACGGGAGGACGGTGACAATGACCCCAGTAATGCCCATGAGTAACTGTGTAAACTATGGTGACCAAGACGACAGTCACTATGACCTTGACCGATGACGACGTTGACAACGAGGACGGTTGACAATGACCAGTAATGCCCATGATGTAACTGTATAAACTATGGTGACAAGACGACAATTCACTATGACTTGACCGAGATGACGCAGCCACTGATGACACCAACAGTGATGTGAAAATTCATCCTGCGATGACGTATGTAGTGACAATGACGGACGAAAATTGTCATTCATCGTGAGTGATGATGCTGATGAACAAATGATGAGACGACCGATGACGACGACGACGACGACGACGAAACGACGATGATGATGATGATATGATGATGAAGATGATGATGATGATGATGATGATGAATGCCATCTGATGATGATGATGATGATGTGATGATGATGATGATGATGATGATGATGATGATGATGTTGACCGATGACGATGATGATGCTGATTGATGATGATGCTGATGGTGCTGCTGCTGATGACGATGGAGGAGGAAGAGGAGGAGGTGGATGCCGATGATGATGATGAGGATGATGATGACGACGACGACGACGACGACGACGCCGACGGACGATGATAATTGATGATGATGATGATGACGACGACGGACGACACGACGCCGACGACGAACGACGACGATGATGATGATGACGATGAGTAATGATGAGATGATGATGATGATGATGATGATGATGTAATGATGATGACGATGATGATGATGATGATGAGATGACGACGATGATGATGATGACGATGATGTTAAATGATGATGATGATGATGATGATGATGATGATGATGATGATGATGATGACGATGATGATGATGATGATGATGATGATGACGACGATGATGGGATGATGACGATGATGTCAATGATGATGATGCGGTGATGATGCTGATGTGATGATGATGAGATGCTGATGATGACGATGATGGACTGATGATGACGATGATGTAATGATGATGATGATGATGATGATGATGATGATGATGTAATGATGATGACGATGATGAGGATGATGTGATGATGATGATGATGATGATGATGATGATGATGATGATGACGACGACGACAGGTGCTGTACGAGGAAAAACTGGAGGCAGCCAAGAACGGGGTTGAAGAAAGGGGACAACGTGGGGCGTCATTGAGATCGGCCAGGACTTCTCCATGGACATCAGCTGCGAGACGGTGTGTGTGTGTGTGTGTGGGTTGTGTGTGCGGCGTGCGTTGCGTGCGTGCCGTGCGTGCGTTTTGCGGGTGGCGTTGCTGCCTGCCTGCCTGCCTGCCTGCCTGCCTGCCGGCGGTGATGTTTGAGTGTGAGCGGGTGTGAGTGTGTTGTGTTTCGTGTGTGTGTGTGTGTGTGTGGGTGTGTGTGTGTGTGTGTGGGCGCCGCGCACGCGCGGTGCAGAGCGTGGTGTGTGTGCGTGTAGTGCGCGCTCGCACAGCCGCACTTTTACGTCAACATCGCATGAATATTCCGAAGTATAATCTGAGAGAGTTTTATCCGGAATGGTCACATCTGAGTCATGTTATTTAAGACAATCATTTTCAAGGAAGAAAAATGAGAGGCGGAGTAGGTGAGGGAGGGGTGGTGGATTGTGGTGGTGGCGACGGACCCATCCAAAGAGGAATTAGCGTGGGGCAAACTTTTTTCTGCTACTAGGTAGCAGGATCAAGGAGTTTCGTGAGAGAGAGAGAGAGACGAGGAGAGAGAGAGAGAGAGAAGAGGAGAGGAGAGAGAGGAGAGGAGAGAGAGTTGAGCGTGCCGTTGTGTTGAAGTCATGAAAGTTATAATGGTTACAATAGTGGTATGGAAAGCGTTTCTTTGTAGGAATATATTCATGGCGTGTGAAGCTAAACTGTGTTGCGACCCATGAATTTTAGATCTTAGGGGGTAGTTATAAACTGTTTTCTGATCA
>JADBJO010029919.1:2500-15000 GCA_016801955.1 Conus betulinus | reverse complement strand
GAAATTGGAAAAAAACGACCTCGTATTCCTACTTCATGTGCTTTGTACAATTATTTCAAATGCCGTACTGAATCGTAGGCTCTATGAACATAAAAAAGCAAAGGTCAAAATGACTCTTGGCAAGAGCTTTTTCACATTTGAGGATAAGTGGACAGTGTGGTCTGTGACTCCTCTACTTTTCCTAAAACCAGCCTGGAATAAAGGCAAGACTCCTTTTTTTTTCAAGGAAATGTTCTGTTCTGTTTTTCATGATTCTTTCAAAAAGTTTTCCAATGTGAGGTGTTAAAAAAATAGGTCGGAAACTAGAGGCAAGAGTTTTAGATTTTCCTTGTTTAAAGATTGGGATGACAGTAGCTTTTTCCAATCTGTAGGGAGCATTCCAACATTCCAACATATCTGAAAGAACTCCAACAACTTTGATAACAGACTCTCAGGAAAATGCTTAATTATGTTATAGGAAATATGATCTGAACCAGTGGCCATCTTACCTGGCTTTATACGTTTAAGTGCAAAACAGAGTTCGTGCATTGTTAAATTTGAATTATATAAAAAGTGTTACTTTCTATGTTAAGCTGCTCGAAGTTTTGGTATTGATCCTTAAACTCCTTTCTACGAATTTGTTCAGATTGAGATAAATACCCAGTCTGACTCATTGAAGCGAAAGTTTCAGCTAATAATTCAGCCTTTTCTTTGTTAGTTCTATAAATGTTATCGTTTACATGCAGAGCAGGTCGAGGGGGATGGAATGTACCCTTGATTTTTTAAGATTTCGTTCCATAATTTAGAAACGGCATGTGGATGTTTAGAACATGTCATGATCAGATTGCCATAATACTGGTTTTTGGCAAGAGCTGCTGCTTTGTTACTGTAGTTATTAGCAATTTTCCTCTTTTATTACTTGGGGTGGTTGTGTGAATGACGACTATTCATCCTGTTTTGAAATGCTTCAGTTTTCATTTTTACAGCTATCTCACATGAAGAGTTCCACCAAGGGTTTGTGGCTCTCTTTGGATGGTCTTTAAACTTAATCTTTGGAATGGCACAATCTGCTGCTCACAGTATGAGATTTCTTAATTCTACACTTAGATTTAGATTTCTCTTCGACCACGAAGCAATAATTCTTTTAAATTCTGTACGTTTATTGTTGTAGCGCTCTTCCTTCCTCTGTTATTGAAAAAAATATATTGGACGAAATAATACAGAACATTAAAAGAATTATTGCCTCGTGGTCGAAGAGAAATCTAAATCTAAGTCTTTTAGTTAGACTCTGCATCATGAGAAATATTTCTTGTCACAGTGTATGTTTGGCATGCAGTCTCGCATTGTGTTGAAAAAACAATACGTGATAAAAATGGATACAATTTTCCGTAGATTCTTAAAAAAAAGAAAAAGAAAGAAAAGCATAACTACCAGGGCCTTTGAAAAGGATAAAATACCAGTTATGTGAATTTCCGTGGAAAATGGTGAAATGAATATGTGATATCTTAATATCATTCATACTATATTTATCTACTCATGGACGGTAAGTCTAGCAAGCCAATATATCTGATTAAGAAATATCTATCCCCTAAACTCTGCCGGAATGTTTCTTCTTTCTCCGCCTCCAAAAGCAACAAGCTTCCAGAAAACCGATTCAGACATTCGTTGCGCCTGTTCTGATCTAACATACGCAGGACACCACCTACTAAGCCCCCTACTGACGACAATAATTGCTTAGTCGCGGAGCCGGCGTGAGTGAGCTCTCCCTCCGGAGGGCGCCACCACGTCCGTCCAACGACAGCCCCCATGGACTCGCCGATACCGGTGACCCCGACGGAACCAAACCAAGGCCACAGACGTGGAGAGGACATCGAAACTGAGGTCACCATGAGAGCAGGGCATGAAGGGCCACAGAATTTGAGACATTTTTTTTTTTTTTTTAATGCTGATCGATGAGAATGAGGATGATTAAGATGATGCTACGGATTTCCATTTCGGTCTGAGACTACATGACAGGGCTGTACTCTACGCTTCCTTTCATAATATATCCCGGCGTCAACCAGGCCCGAGAGATACAGGCACCTGCAGTGTTGGTCAGGAAATTTGAGCAACACTCTCAGAAACGCATCCATTAAGTGGATGAAACTCGACTGTGTGGTCCCAGTCTTCACAACTGAGTCCGCAGCAAACTCAACTTGGGTAGGAGCCGATTGCTGGAAAATATTTCTGTTTTAGACGGTATGTTTATCAATGGAGCTACCGTGCCTTTTGATCGTATATGTGAAAGAGTGAGATGTTCTTCGTCACGGTGGGTTGAGTAAAATGCCGTTTGCAGCGCTCTCAAATCGCATATAGCCGTATTCCTGTTACACAGTTGTGCTCCACCCCTACCCCACGCCCTCGCACCCCCCTTAGTCAGCATTCGTCTGCTCTGGCATTGTGCCGGAAGGTATTGAGAGATGTGACTGGTCTTTGGTTGAAAAACGGTAGATAGCGCCTGGTCATTCCCCACCAGCTGTGAGAAAAAAAGTTCGAAAGGAATCTGATTTGCATTATCGAAAAATTAAGATACCTCTGTGATGATGTGGAGGGTAAGGGGTGTGCAGGTGAAGACATGCAGATGGTAATGCGTAGAAGCCAAGGGACAGCAGCCAGTCAAGAAGACACGGAGGACGAGGTGTACTTTCCCCTGTATTTTTTCTTCCACGCCAGTAGCACACACCAGGGAACACTGACCATTCTCAGACCACACCTTTAGATATATCGGCGCGAACCGGACCGCAAAGCCAGCAACACGGTGCCGAAGACAAAACGGGCCTTGTGAGGCTGGAGCCGACAGAAATTTGTGCTATCTGTCCCAGCTTCCGTGTTGTCTGGCTCGCCGTCCATTCAAACTATTCACGCATCTTCACTATCAATGAAAACCTCAGAACCCAAGGAATTAAATGCAGTAATTCACATTTGACAATTTTGTTACCGTTCTAAATCATTGCTGATTAATGTCCCAGAGTGAACCCAGCGTCATATTTTCCTCTATTTCGATGAGAAATATCAAACAGCATGAAATAATTTTGTAACAAATGAATAGTTGGCGCTTCGCCCTTATTATACATATAAATTTCATTATCCAAGACGGTGTCTAAGCGGAGAACTTTCTTTTTGAAAAGTGGCAGAAAGCACAAGTGACTTTTCTCTTCGTCGAGCCGGTGGCGCGTGCTTTTCATACGATTTTCAACTGGAATATACTTTGTTGAAATGAACTGTTAGATAATAAGTTCTATACATTTTCAGTTTAATTCCTAACAGAAATGTAGTCATTAGCAAGATTTGGATCGGCAAGTCCGAAGATCAATAAACGACAATTTAGATCAAAATTCCGACAATGAACGAAGAAGGCGACTTGCTCAAACAAAATGGCGCCATCAGTCATTTCGTATAGTCGCAAGCCTGTACGGAAAAGATCCTGGACATGCAATATACGAACTTATGGACTTTACTTGTATTGTGCATTTTCGGATTCTTCGGTTTTTCTCATACTTTTTGTGAAAACAAGAATTATTCTGGGGTTGTTTGTCGGACAGTTGAAAATGGCGTCAAGTTTAGTTGTGGAAAATACCAGTTTAGAGAAAATATGGGCTTCTAAAGAAAATGGTATGGGCTTGTCAGCCCAACACGGTCGTAACGAATAGAGTACATTAAATTTTGTTACTTCTGTCACATGTATAGAACTATGTAGGTTCTGAGGATTCACCAATCAAGGGAGGTAATGGGGAAGATAACTCTCCAACAAAACATGTTTTCGTCCATGAAGGGTAACCAAAAAATGTATAAACTGTTAGCACCCAGCTACGTACCCCCTCCCTCCCCCCCCCCCCCCCCCCCCCCCCCCCCCCCCCCTACTCTGTTACAACCGGCGTCCTCGCTGACGCAGAAATGACATGAAAAATGACAGTTGTGTTCAGGCGATTGGGAACTGCAAAGGTGCAGCCAAGATCTTCGTCATCTGTCATGAAAGCGGGTGACCTTGACAGGAGTTCCTGCTGCTGCCATTGTTGATTGGTGGTTCCATCGAACTCTGGACAGGGGACTTTGGCTGGTGGAGGGACAGGCTTTACAATTTCTTCTGAAATGATCAGCTCATTGATGCCAGTGGTAACCTGTGGCCCTGTGGTTCTCTTCCACCGCTATGATGGCTCCCAGGACGGCGATAGGAGTTCGTTCGTCTGGCAGAAATACGTCTTCAGGGGAGAGGTTGGCTACCCTGACGTTGCGTTCAAATGACTTCTTGCTGAACAATGTAGGGATCAGCATCAGGCCATGGGGGGGGGGGGGGGGGGGGGGGGGGTGGGACAGGGGCGAGGCCAGGAGGTGCAGCGAAGGGCTTTGGCTCTTCAACACTTTGACAGAGAGGATATGGAGTAGGATGGGATCCGTTGGCAGGTTGTGGCATGTCCTGCTGCCGTTTCCTGATCTCTTGGGTGATGGCTTGCAGGAGAGGGGGAAGTGCTGATGGGGACTTGTTTAGTCATGGGCTGAGGACATTCATACCCAGCAGAACCGGCAGTCGCTCTTTGCGGTCTTGCATAAACGGGTCTGTGGGTTCCTTGACGACCAGAGCAGGGACGCTGGGGAAGAGGGTGCCGAAGACCACCATGTCGATGAGGTAGAGGCCAGAGTAAGGTACCTCAGCCCCATTTACTGCCTGCAGTTTGACGTGACAGTCTTCTCGTCTCAGGTTCCTCAGGTGTTGGCTTGCCCATGTCTCCGTTATGGTGGTGACTTCACTGCCAGTGTCGAGGAGGGCGGACACTGGCATCCCATTAATGGTGATGTCGGCTGTTGGACAGTTCCCTGCAAGCCTGGTGCTCTTCTTGTCCCCCGCTGCCTGCATATTGGTGGCAACGGGGGTTAGAAGTTTCCCTGTTGCTGCTCAAGGTGCTGATGGCGGTTGACTGTGGGCCGGGGTTCATTCCGATGGTGGTGCTGCTGCTTGGCCCGGCAGTCTGCTTCCCAGTGGCCCTGGCGTTGGCACCATCAGTATGCTGGACCTCTTCCTTCTTCTGGCTTGGGACAGTTTGGCTGGTGGAGTGGGTTCAGGTCTCCGTTTGAAGTCTGGAGAGCTGCGACGACAGCAGGCTGTTGCTGCTCCCTCAGCTGTTGTTTTAGAGATGTTGTTCCGCTCATGAGGACGGCAATCTGGGCCTTTAGCCGGTGGAAGGCATCAGCGTTGGTGGGTGCAGCTACTTGCTGCATGATGGGTTCTGGCGTGTGTCGTCCTCTTGCATCCAGCGCTGGGCCTCCTGGGTTGCCTCCTGGAAAGAGGTGGCTGGTTTCTCCTTAGGAAACGCTTCAGGTCCCTCCTAAGGGATGAGGGGTGCAACCCATTCATGAATTAATCCCTCAGCATGGCTGGCGAGAGGGTGTTGGCGGCAGCTGCATTGGTCTTCGTCCAGAGAACCCTGAGTGCGGCGGCATATTCAGCCCCCGATTCTGTCAGACCTTGCTGGCGTTTGTAAAACGCTCCAGCAAGGGTGGTGGAGTGCCTGTGCTCGTTCCAGTGCTGTTCCAAGATGGCGAAGATCTTTGCAGGCGAGTCTATCTCCTCTACCTCCATCGTCAGGACTTGCTGTCGTGCTCTGCCCTCAAAGGCGCTCAGGAGCCAACCAGCAGCTGTGGGATCAGGCATGGGCTGTGTAGTTTTCAACATCAAGGTGGCTTCCTGCATCAAGTGCTCTGCACCTTCTTCCCCAGTAAACTTGCGTAGCTTGTGGGGGCATAGACCTGAAGGGTGTGCTGCTAGGGATGGCTGGCCTCCTCGCCCTTCTATACTTGCAGCCTGATTGCCTTCGGTTGTCCCGTGTCCTCTGGCTCCTCCGTACCATGCTGCTGAATTCTTCTTGGGCTGTGTCACCTTGGTCCCTTCTGTCTTGTATCCTGCTCGCACCGCCAATTGTGATGGTGGTGTGGAGGGTGAGGGGTGTGCAGGTGAAGACAGGCAGATGGTAATGTGTAGAAGCCAAGGGACAGCAGCCAGTCAGGAAGACACGGAGGACGAGGTGTACTTTCTCCCTTTAATTTCTTCTTCCACGCCAGTCGCTCACACCAGGAAACACTGATCACTCTCATACAGCGCCTCTAGAGATACAGGCGCGAACTGGACCGCAAAGCCAGCAACACGGTGCCAAAGACAAAACGGGCCTTGTGAGGCCGGAACCGACAGAAATTTGTGCTATCTGTCCCAGCTTCCGTGTTGTCTGGCTCGCCGTCCATTCAAAACTGTTCACACATATTCACTATCAGTGAAAACCTCAAAACCCAAGGAAATTTAATGCAGTAGGTCATATTTGACAGTTTTGTTCCTGTACTAAATAATTGCTGATTAATGTCCCACAGTGAACCCACTTTTAACGTGTTTGTGTCATATTCCCCTCTATTTTGATGAGAAATACCAAACAGCATGAAATAATTTTGTAACGAATGAATAGCTGGCGCTTCGCTCTCTTTTATACATATAAAATGTCCTTATCCATGACGGTGTCTAAGCGGAGAACTTTCTCTTTGAAAAGAAAGCACTAGTGACTTTTCTCTTTGCCGGGTCGTCAGAGAGTGCTTTTGATACGAATTTCAACTGGAAAATACTTTGTTGAAATGGACTATTAAAAGATAAGTTCTATACATTTTCAGTTGTATTCATAATAGAAATGGAGTCATTACCAAGATTTTGATCAGATGTCCGAATTCCATAAAACGATAATTTAGATTAAAACTCCGACAATGAACGAAGAAGGCGACTTGCTCAAGCAAATTGGCACTGTCGGTGATTTCGTATAGTCGCAAGCCTGTACGGAAAAAAATCCTGGACATGCGATATACGAAATGAGAGCTTATGGACTTTACTTCTAATGTGTGTATTTTCAGATTCTTCGGTTTTTCTCATTCTTTTTGTGAAAGCAAGAATTATTCTAGGGTTTGTTTGTCGGACAGTTGAAAATGGCGCCAAGTTTCATTGTGCAGAATACCAGT
Organism: Conus betulinus; assembly: GCA_016801955.1. Taxonomy (NCBI): domain Eukaryota; kingdom Metazoa; phylum Mollusca; class Gastropoda; order Neogastropoda; family Conidae; genus Conus; species Conus betulinus. The sequence goes on along the minus strand of JADBJO010029919.1, from coordinate 7,998 downwards.
TTAGAGAAAATATGGGCTTCTCAGCCCAACACAGTTGTAACAAATAGAATACATTAATTTTTGTGACTTCCGTCACTTATATGCAATTTTGTAGGTTCTGAGGCATTCATAAGTTAAAAACAAAATTGTAAAAGAAATCGAAATTCATCAATCAAGGGAGGTAATGGGAAGATAACTTTCCAACAAAACATGTTTTCGTCCACGAAGGGTAACCAAGAAATTTATACACTGTTAGTTCCCGGCTACACCTCCATCAAGGAATGGTTTTTATTTTGTTTAGAATTGTTTACTGTAATGGTTGTTGGCGGAATGATGTATGTCTTCATGTAATGTAATACAAATCTTAACTGTTTAAAAAAAAAGTCTGATCATACTTATTGTTTGCAAACAGTCCATAATGTTGCCAAATAGACTGAATCATCTCCGATTGTTTCAAGCTGCAGACCTCTCTCTCTCTCTCTGTCTCTCTCTCTCTCCAATAATCTCACTTTCCCACCCTTTCACCCATCTGTACTCCTCACCGTCCTTTTTTTTTGCATCCAAAAAAGTTTCCGAGCTAATGTATTCTACATACCCATCGCCAACATTGTTGAATACAATTACGTACCATTTGATGACATAACACAAATGGCCCGGAGTACTATCCGTTGAGTTGATGGATCCGGTTTTTTTTTTTTTTTTTTTTTTTTTTTTTTTTTTTTTAATATTCCCAGAAATAAAACAAACGGTTATAAAATTCGCCCCTATGTAGAATTCAGCGTATAATTGAAGAATTTTCTATTAAGGTTTGGAACGGTTGAAGATGTTAAGGATGTTTGATTTGTGAGATTAATGTGTCTTTACTTGTTTGATTCACCGTAAATCACAATCTCTCACCCACTCTTTTTTCAACATTACCAGAAACAATTATGACTGACGCACTGGAGGGACATCAAGGCTCAATAAGGATTGGTGGCAGGATAGTAACAAACCTATGCTTTGCCGACGACATCTGACGAGCTAGCAGAAGAGCAGGAACTAGCCACCCTTGCAGAGTGCCTTGTTCTGCTGCATTCGGCTTGGAGATCAGCGCCAAAAAGACAAACTTACGACCAACAACACCAACGGCATCAGCGCTGACATCGCTATCAAGGGAGAAAAAACAAAAAGACAGTTAAAAACTTCAAGTACCTCAGGACAATTGTTTCAGATGAGGGATCAAAACCTGGAGTGCTCTCCAGAGTTGCGCAAATAAGAACAATGCTAGCCAGACTAAGACCCATCTGGAATGTCAGAAACATTACACACTGTTTGAAGACCATACTGATGTGCTCCCAGGTCGTTGCCATATTTCCCTATGCCTGTGAGACGCAGACTCTGACAACTGAACCTGAAAGAAGGATTCAGGCATCAGAGATGAGATGCTTCTGCAAGATCCTTGGCATCTCATACAAAGATCACATTACCGTATTAACAGACCAGAGTAACGAAGGCCATTGGATCGTACGAAGACGCATTGTCCACCGTGAACAGAAGGAAAAATGAGATGATATGATCATGTTTTCAAGATCAACTGGACTTGCCAAAACCATTCTACAAGGAACAATGCGAGGAGGCAGAAAGCGAGGAAGACAGAGAAAGCGATGGGAGGACAACGTCAGTGAACAGACTGGCCTCACATTCAGCAGCTGCCTAAGAGAGTCGGAGAATTGGGAGGAGTGTCTCTGACTATTGGACATCTTTTGACCACCTTTGCATCCTTAAATGGATCCTCAAGCCTAGGCTCAAAGATTTTACCATTCATTTTATACCGTTTATGTAATGATTTTAGTTTTGTTTTTTTTTTCACAGCTTATTTCTTTACCACGCTTCCATTCCGTTTTACTTTTCTACCCTTGTTGGCTACTTTGGGGTGCTGTTGGAATCTGTTTTTGAACCCTTGGTGCTGAGAATACTACAGAATTATAGATTTTAGTATACCTCCATTTGTCAGCCGTGTATCCCTATTGAGTGTGATAAAGTTTACGAAAGGCCTTAGAGCAGGCAATATGAATGGATCTATCTTCGAGATATATTACAATGGTTCCCATACATTGCAAGTGAAGGGTTTATTGTTTGTGATACATTGTTCTAATTTTTTTTGCTTTCATTTTTATTCCCCCCCCCCCCCCCCCCCCCCCCCCCCCCGAAGAATTGTTAGCCTGCACTTTTCTTCCACTACTGCTCAGCATTGTATATGCACATTGGCCTATGTTGTTTCTGCAATCATCAATACGTTTGTTTTTATCTGCACCTTTGCCTTGTTTAAGCTGCATTAAACGGTTCAATCTTCACAAAATGTAACTTCATATGTGTCACTATATCTAGATATAACTTTACTTAGCATTTCTTTTTATCTATGTGAAAAGCAATCACTGTAAGTGGGACCGACAATTCAAAGAGGTGGAGAATTTTGTTAGGTTGAAAATATTGATAAAAATATCAAAATCTTTTAGAGCAATGTTGGGAATACTGACAAAGATGTTAATTTCATATTTACGGACGTAACAGTTTGGTTTCATTTTCACCCACAGAATGGTTGGAATTGTCTTATTTATTATTCTGCTAATGCTGATGGTTATTTCTTGCATAGAACACACCAGGATGAAACGTGTATAGCATACAACCACACACACACCAAAAGCTCTCTCTCTCTCTCTCTGTGATTCCGTTCTGCACTGTTTTTTCTGTCTGTCTCTGACACAGCGTCCTTTGCTGGTAAGATCAATGACTGGGCTATGGTCGTGCTGTCCTGTGCTGATGGTTTAGGTTTTTTGTTGTTTGAGTTATAGAACATGACTTTTGAATGTCATCTTTCTGGCACTGTCTGTCTGTCTCTCTGTCTGCCTTTCTCTCTCTCTCTGTCTCTCTCCTTCCCCATCTCTCTCTCTCTCTCTCTCTCTCTCTCTCTCTCTCTCTCTCTCTCTCTCTCTCTCTCTCTCTCTCTCTCTCTCTCTCAGACTGGTTCAATCTGAGAGCTGTTGTCGGGCGCTTCCCATGTAAAGGGCCGGCGACATGTTTGTCACAGGCACGATTCTCGACAAGTCATGCGCACCTGCTGTGTGCAGAGCCAGAGATTTTCTTTTTTTTTTTTTTTTTCATTTTTGACTGTGAATTCTACTCAGCGGCGAACGTTGAGAGATTTTACTGGTAGAACTGCAACAGATCGAGTATGGCTCTGGAGCCAGTCACATCTGTTTCGTCCACTCTCTGTCCCCGCTTGCAGCTCGGGTAGTGCTCGTTTAATTCCTCCCAGCAGGTAAGGTTCTTTTTTTTTCTAGTCATGTCGATTCATTGGAAGTCAGTTGTACTTAACTGATAGTGCTTTCTTTAAACATTTTAGATCAAAATGTTCAAATGTGGTAAAATTGTGATTGATTTTGAAAGTGCTCTGTTCAGCATGCTCGTTAATGTGTTTTTTTGCGAGTTTTTGTCGTTTCGATTCAGCTCTTCCTGATCTATCACCACTTTTGATGTTGAATAGTTGGTAGATTGAGTATTTATGGTTTTGATCACTTTGTAGGTGTTTTTTTTTCATCTGGGGTGCTGGTCTGGCTGGCTGTGTGCTCTGGTGGTAGTGCCTGAACAGTCCTACTTCCCCTCCTGTGTGTGCAGCCTTCTCGGAGGCCAGGACTCGCCATTCCTCCCCCAGTGCCTTCACCTTTGACAGCCAGTGGGCCCGCCTACCATCCAGAGCTGCCGTGTCTCCCTGGTGTCTTCCTTTTTGGATGACTGACCGGTGCTCAACTGTTCAGCTATCTTCCCCCCATAGCCCAGTCGCAGGTGTAGGACCAGCTTTCGTTCCCTGTGCCCAGTCGCAGATGTGGGACCAGTTTTCTTCTTCTCTGCCCAGTCACAGCAGTGGTATTGTGTGGACTGCCTTCAACGCATCCGTAATTGAGGTCAGAGGGTTTTTTTTTTTTTTGCTAACTGTGTGTGTGCAAGTCTACCCCCAGCTTGGACAGCAACACATCTGACCAGTGATGTGAATTCCGGCAGGACTTGATTCATATCTCGAAAGACTCGGGTAACAATTTTCTTTGAGAAGGTTAGAAATCCTTTCTGCTGTTGTTGTTGTTGTTATTATTATACTGTGTCATGAGTGATGCGATGAATTCTTTTCCCCCTGGTTATTGTGCTGTGTCATGAGTGATGCTGTGAATTCTTTTCCTTCTGGTTATTGTGTTGTGTGTCATGAGTGATGCTGTGAATGCTTTTCCTGCTGGTTATTGTATTGTGTCATGAGTGATGCTGTGAATGCTTTTTTCCGTCTGGTTATTGTATTGTGTCATGAGTGATGCTGTGAATGCTTTTTCTTCTGGTTATTGTATTGTATCATGAGTGATGCTGTGAATTCTTTTCCGTCTGGTTATTGTGTGTTGTGTCATGAGTGATGCTGTGAATGCTTTTCCTTCTGGTTATTGTGTTGTGTCATGAGTGATGCTGTGAATGCTTTTCCTTCTGGTTATTGTGTTGTGTCATGAGTGATGCTGTGAATGCTTTTCCTTCTGGTCATTGTGTTGTGTCATGAGTGATGCTGTGAATGCTTTTCCTTCTGGTTATTGTATTGTGTCATGAGTGATGCTGTGAATGCTTTTCCTTCTGGTTATTGTATTGTGTCATGAGTGATGCTGTGAATGCTTTTCCTTCTGGTTATTGTATTGTGTCATGAGTGATGCTGTGAATGCTTTTCCTTCTGGTTATTGTATTGTGTCATGAGTGATGCTGTGAATGCTTTTCCCCCTGGTTATTGTATTGTCATGAGTGATGCTGTGAATGCTTTTCCCCCTGGTTATTGTATTGTGTCATGAGTGATGTTGTGAATGCTTTTCCTTCTGGTTATTGTATTGTGTCATGAGTGATGCTGTGAATGCTTTTCCTTCTGGTTATTGTATTGTGTCATTAGTGATGCTGTGAATGCTTTTCCTTCTGGTTATTGTATTGTGTCATGAGTGATGCTATGAATTCTTTTCCTTCTGGTTATTGTATTGTGTCATGAGTGATGCTATGAATTCTTTTCCAGCCTAATAGGAAGTGTGAGTGTAAACACACATTGTTATAATCAGATTAGCTTGCAATTACATGTTGATGTTGTTCATGTGCTATAAAAATCACTTCCACCTCATTGTTTATTAAATGTACACTCCTCGCTAACTTCCTGTTTGTGCTGCTATGTTGTAGGGTGGTGTGAGTGAGTGAAAGAAAGATTGATTTGGTAAGACACACACACAACTTACAATGCCTTCAGACATCCGAGAGACAGACGTAACAGATCTATTTATCAAGCACCCCTCACTCCACTCTGTGACAATGTTATTGTTACAGTCCAGCCTGCCTGCACATCAACGCCACTAACCCCAGAGCAGAAAGAACTTATATCAGAGATGTTTTCCGTGTGTGTGTGTGTGTGTGTGTGTGTGTGTGTGTGTGTGTGCATGTGTGTGTGTGTGTGTGTGTGTGTGTGTGTGTGTGTGTTGTGT
>JADBJO010029918.1:0-18504 GCA_016801955.1 Conus betulinus | reverse complement strand
TAAATTTACGCTACCAATATAATTACTGGTATTTTTAAAATCGAACAAGAGAGTTCTTTCTACCATACAAGACTCCATGTGGTAGAAATTCTCCTCACTGAATAATTTGCAGATTTTTTTTTTTTTTTTTGGAAAGCTGGATTATCCACATAACAGAAATGATAGCACCTCACCCTGGCCCTGATCTTTATTGAATCTAAACGTAAAAAAATTGAAAACTACTTACCAATCAGATATCCATTCACAAGGCCATTATTTCATGCCACAGACATTTTCGCAGCAAGGTGAGCATATGAACGTTGTAGTTTCCACTCCTTGCGACGCCCTTTTGCCAAATATGCCTGGAGAGACACACGGATTCTTTGAAAAGTTACATATATGTACCAGTGAACTTCTCTTGGGGGACATTTATCATTCAGTGAGCATAGGTGGATATTTTATATCAAGCCTGCCTTTTGATTATATATCTACATATACCTATCGTATTATATATATATAGTATATAATATTGGCTAACGTCGCGTGCCTAGACTGCACCACTAGTACTAAGTCCGGTCACACGAAACGAATGGCACGTTCGACGTAAAGCTGTCCCTTGAATGAAGTCTTCATCCTATTGCCGCTTGGTCAAAAAACTCACTCAGGATCTTTACAACACTTTAGGAACCTGAAGAGGTGGCCAGGCGTTGGATAAGGACGCTCACCTTCTGCTTAAATCACAATCGGCACTAGTGCCAGTCTGGGTCAGCTAACTCGTCCACCCTTTCTCCTGCCCAGTTTTGACTGCGCAACTGGAGCGTCCAAAGTCATTCGACCGAATGAGACGATTAAACCATGTTTTTTTCTGTTTTGTCGAGCGTGTGAACATCGCCTCCAGACATGAGACTCGAAACCTCGGATAAAAAAGAGTCCTGACGGTCCTAACTAGCCGCCTGAGCTCCAGACATTGTCTGAAAAATGTAAAACGATTTTAATAGTAGTCATTGTAAAAGAATGCAGAAAAAGTGCGCTTTTATTTATTTGAAATTAAGTGATGGTCTGTATTAAAACAACAACATTCAGCGTATGATAACCTATTTTATTTTTTTTTCTGTTTCATGAGTGCTTTTCAGTAATATGAGTGAGTGTGCATGTGTTCAAGCGTGTGCATGTCGGGTTGCTGAGTGGACGCTGCGCCACCAGTGGCAGCATGTAGTAACGGTTTTATTCAGAGCGCTGTGAACCATTCATCAGCGGAGAGTATATACACGCGTCTCACAGTAGACAAAGGGTTTTAATCTGGAATATGCGTGACCTGGCATCAAGGCTTTTATGACGGCCATGCTCCTTAGCCCCAGCTGAATCGATTGACCATGGTGTTTAAACTCGCAGTGTTGTACTTTCTACCACTTTCACCTCTCCCAAGATATTTTTTAAGCATCGAACCCAATAGATTTCGTCGCCGCGGCCGGGGGAGGCGAGTGGGGACGGGGGGGGGATGGGCGGCTAGGGGCCGGAGGGCGCCGTGTTCTTCATTTTGTTCGGAGTGCTCGGGGAGGGGGGGGGGGGGGGGTGGGGGGCAGCAGAGTGGCTACTTTTTTTTTTGACCAGTTTGCTCCCCTCAAAAATGATTTTTCTTTAACCCTGACTTGTCGTGCAAAAAAAGTTTCCTCGATGGAGACCAAACGGCCCCGACATGCTATAGGACCGCGAGTTTTTATAAGATTTCGCTTCTGATGGCACATTTTCAATTAGCCTTGAAGAGGAATCGAATAACCCAAAAAGATGTCATGGGATCGCTCAACAACAAAACCTTCGGTGTGTATGTTTGTCAGTTATGTCAGAGGTGATTTGCAGAATGCCGCCTGCAAGACATACCTAGCGATTCTTGCGATCTCATCTACGTGATTGCTCGTAAGACATCATTTAAGTTAAAGACGAGTGAGGACCACGCCATATTCGATCAGTCTTATTTATTTTACTTTAAGCGTTTTAAGTCTCTTTTTTGTTACGAGGCGCCTATAACACTAGATTACACAAAAAAATTGTTCCACAGAAACATGCGTGAAATATTTGAAAAGAAAAAAAAAAACTGTCTTATTTGCATATTAAATGTCTATATACTCTCCCGACCGCTAGTGGGACGTGGAAGATGCGAAAAGCCAGATTATGCCGGTCTTGATTATGTTGTGGACGGCACTCGCACTATATTCGCCCCGACTATTTAACAATGCATTCAGAGACATACAATCCTTCCCCCCATTCTTATCGTTTAATCAACGATTAATACACTTTTTATAGCTTCACGCGTGCCCGGTGGCCCTTATTTACGTACTGTATTTTTTGTTTTAATGAAAGCAGTAGGGGGGTGTGAGCATAGTCTGTATACGATTAGCCCTCTATGATTTCATACTTCATAAACAACGATGAAATGATCTTAAAAAAAACTGTACACGTAATGCTAAATTATTCGCATCTATACAGGCACGAGGGTCTGAGCAAACTCAAGGAATTTCACTAGATGATGAAATTTCGGAATATAAAAACGGGCTTTTCATCTATAAAAATATTACAAACAAGAGGAGATTGCGTTTTCTTCAAAGAAAAAAGACTTCCTCATTCGCTGCCTTCATTTTTAGTGCGCCCAATGAAACATGGCAGGCTGCAAATCTGTTATGTATCCTTTGGGAGCCGAAACGTCTTTGGCGCCCGTAAAAAACCTGGGGAGGCAACAAGCGCGGATGTGATATACTGATCACTATAATCTACCAATAACGGCCAAGCGGGAGGGCATCGACTTATTTCCACTCAACAAACCTTTAAGGCCCAACAACAATCAGAGCCTTCATTAAAACGAAAGCCAAAAATTCTATACTATCATTGACTAAAGAGTTTAGTCAAGCCCCATAGAAAAGAATTAGCTTCTTCAAATCAATCGCGAGGGTGAGGCGAGCCGTTGTTGATTTTTATTTAGAGCCCCACAAACAAAGCCAAAGCCAAAAAATATCATTCAATCACGAACAGCCCATCACGTGCTCGCAAAACCTTGCACCAAAACACGCGGGGCCGTTTTGAATATAGTCCCCAAGGCTGACGCCCTTTACTTATACAACTCACCAAGAAAGGTGATTTGGGGTGGCTTTCGCCGTGATGCCGTAACGCTCTTACACAACCGATGGGAGAAACGAAATTGTCTCAGTGTGTAAAACGTGTGACATGAGACAAGCCTGAAAATACCATTAAAAGCAAAAGATCGCTGCGTGGATGGCTATTTAGGGACTGACAACAAAAAATGCTTCGACATTGCCGCGATATTCCTCTTCACTGTAAAAAAGTTGACTCAAGAAGAATGTCAATAAAAAACGGTGTAGACCTCCCAAATGATCACAGCAAGTTTACGATAGCAGTGACTACAAATATCAATCTTTGTCACTGTAAGGCCGTACTGAGATTTTGTACGAGGACATTGCTTAACTCGCCCTTTTCAGCCACACTGCATTAGTTCTATCGCTTTGTCATTTTCATGCACTGAATGATGGCAGCGGATTTCGTTACGTGACCCCTATGTACCATTAATTTTCTTTATGTGACTAGATTGCTTATGCTATGAAGCCCATTTAAGTTACTTGAAATAGCCCCACATAGATCGTCATTCTTCGGTTTTAGAGTGCTTGGCATAATTTCAACACTACCACAGCAGAACTACTTGTCGGAATGAAACAGAAAGCCCTATCCAAAGTTATGATGCCGCCCGCCGTAAGCCGGCCAGGTTAATAGACTGCCATCTGCAGAATTCTGCTGCTGCGTGCCTGGGATGTTTTGCTGAGGACGACGTACGCATCTCGTCTGAGACTAAAAAGAAAACGAAGAGAGAAATAGCAACAACAAATGTGCCACGACCGATCTTATTGGAAACGCGCCTTTGCACACTCCTGGACTCTGCTGAAAAATTTCTCCATCAGTGCGTAAGAGTGTCTTACCATCGAGCGCAAAACACACTCCCAACACCTCTTTTTGGTAGGTTGATTGGGGCGTCAGCCCTTGCGGTACTATCATCTCAAACACGCCCAGCTGTTTTGCGTGCAATGGGCTATTTCAAGAGCCGCACGTGATGGCTGCCTTCGTGATTGAAATGATATATTTTTACTTTGCCCCCTTGTTTGAAGCATCCCAAAAAAAATCTAACAGCCAATCTTTCAATAGCCCGCAAGGGATTTGCACATGAATCTAAGTTCTGTTTCTATGCCTGATTTGAGGACGACTTGACGTGAATAATAATAGCGTGAAGTATTTTCTTTCGTTTAGGGATAACTGGCTTGTTGTTTGCGCCCTAAAAGATTTGTTGAGGTCATCTTTCACAAGCGCTAGTGTGCTGCAATGTGAATCAAACATTTAGCCCCGATTTATATACACAGTTTTTTGAATGCCATTAAATGGGTTTATAACGTCAATGTGTTTGTTTTGTATAATAACGATGACCTCGTATTCTTTGCTTTTCAGCCCTGCCTAAAAGTTGTTTTTTCTCTTTAAGCAGGGTACCATAAGGTACGGGGCTATCATTTTTATGGTCGGCTACGCTATTCACAGGTGGGTATACTAAAAATGCCGAGACGAGAGAGACAGAGGAACAAAGAAAGAGTCTTTGCCCACTTGTAAATGTGCTGATGTACCAGCCCTCCAGCCAACAACATTAATATATGCCAACTGCACCTGTTGATATTGAATGGCGTTAAGAAAAACAAACGCCTCCCACGAGTGATGACATCCTACGTACTTATTTTTCGTTTACAGCGCGAATTAACTCAGGTGACAATTCGTTCTCTGAAGTAATAATGACTCTAAACTGTGCTAACTAAACAAAGAAAAACGAAGTTAGTTTTTTTTGATTTGTTTACATTGTTCTTAAGCGCTTTGCATGGACTCAACACACGAGAGCTATATTTTTCTGCCTACAAGTCTTTTTTTTATAACGATAGCGCCAACACAGTAGTGAGAGACACGGATGCTTGGTATGTGTGTTTGGCTTCTTATTACTTCATGTTTTTTTTCTCCGACCTAAAAAAAAACAAAAACATGTAGCAACATCACACTACCAAATAAGATTTCTTTGCCATACACAATATATGAAACACCAAACATTTACGACTTGGACAGCCGTTTACTTTTTTTTTCTCACAACGCTCCCCCTTTGAGCGAAATTTTTTAATAACCCCAAACCCCCCCCCCCCCCCATATAAAATAATCACAACGTGTGCCTAGCATTCAATTCATAATACTTAACATTCACACTCCAAATTACAAAACAGTATTTTCCATGTAGGCGATCCACTAGAAATTGTGGACACCGCCCTGTGTCTAAGATGTGTGGTCCTCTGTAAATAAAAATCAGCGGTCAGCTACAGTAGAGGGTGACACTTTTCTAGACCCAGGCGTCGACCACACTCCAACCATTAAGATTGTATTTGACAGTTACACGTGCTCGCTTTCATGTCATTTTAATAAAACAATTACCAGCAAACACTCCAGATGATAGACTGCCTCCTTTGCAGCCACATATATAGCGACTCCAAAACATTTACATGTGACAGCGCTTACACGCTTCTCACCACAACGCCCCGTCTGAGATGACATTTCTAAAACACGCTAGCACGACACAAACTATTACAGACACAGACTGAATTTGTAATTAGGACCCTTGGTTTCCCCCCCCCTCTTGCACAGGAAAAGAGGTTGTCCATATGAGCGATTAGTGACCTAACGCTTCAAAACCCCCTTCCCCCCCACAGTCCCCCCCCCAAATAGAGGTTTTTGTTTTGTTTTGATTTCTTTTTTTTTATTGTTTGTTTTTTTTATCTTGAGCCGCCAGCCCCTGACGGCGTGAACATCCTGCTGGCTGCCATTCACATGTGGTCTACTGAACTGACATTACAATTTACAACCCTATTCGTCAGTCTCTATCCTACCTTTCCTAATCCAAGTTTCACGCCAGAGCAAACCAGAGGAGAAGTCAAGAAAATGCCCCCAGAGACCCCGTACACTGCTGACCGTCGGGTCTTGCCGCCTTCATCTGCCTGTATAAGTCACCATTTAATTTATGCCTGTCGTGTGCACATCATCGCTTTAAGGCACCGAAAAATCAAGTGATAGAATTCATGCGTACAGGCTCAAACGTGCACGCCAGTTTTGGGGGTTTTTTCAACAAAGGCCTGCGCTAGACGGGTAAGAGCAGACGGAGAGTACTATATGCTTTTTTCGTTTATTTTTTCTTTATTTTGTGCTTCCCCAACCGGATGGCTAATCATTTTTCATCAACTACGTATTAATGATCAGCACCCTTTTCTTTGTATGCATTATTAGACCTTTATGAATATGATCCATACTGATTTAGCACATCATCATTACATTAATCAATCTTGATGCAACGGTTATGGAATAAATTGAAAAAAGATCTTCGAGTACTGGAGTTACAATTAATCAATACGGATTGCCCCATCGCGATATTGATGACTACCCGGCACTTGGATCCCCTGTAATCAAAGTCATCAATTTTTAAATCACATGCAGGCAGGCCTAAAAGCCCCCCACCCCAGCCAAACACGCATAGCAAGAATCCGGGCTCTCTCAACAACTGAATCACCCCTCGCACGCTGAAAAAAACAAAAAAACGAGAATAAGGCATGCTAAAAACATACTCTCTAGTGTTAACAACCCGAAACGAATGAAACAGGATGCTAAACACACACACACACACAACACACCCACACCACCCAACACACACACCACACACACACACACACACTTCGTTTTTCTTTTTGACTTTATAGATACGAGTTTAGCAACCGTCATATACTACCATGCATAAAGACCGAATTATCAAGGGCCCGTAATTCACCGCTAAACGGAAAATATAGATACGATGGTATCTCTCTCTCACGCCACGCTGCTTTTTTCTTGAATAATTGAATATCAAACAGCTCTAGTTTCTATTTAATGGTGTTGCGATTGACGAGACTCAGGGCTATATACACTATTTCAGAACAGTGGCAAAATTACCTGCGACTCCTATGGTCTCTCATTTTTGTTCTTGACAAAAACTATCCCATTTGGATGTTTATAAATACCTTGTGAATACTGATTGTTATAGACAAAAAATAGATCAGAGCCTACATATACAGGGTTTTAAGTTATTTACCGGCTTATACCACAGGTTACTAGCTAGCCGCTTAACGGTTTTTGCTTCTTTCATGGCAATATATCAGAAAGTACGTCGAGTCGCCCATCAAAGCCTACATCATCATGCGAAGAACAGCTCAAGTTCTTGCTGGCGAGGGGTAGACAGTTTTGCCATTCAAGCGACAAACCGTGGAGGAGGAGTGGATTTGGACCCATGGATGCTGGCGTGGCCCCAGTATATTAAATGAGGCCAGGGGTAGCATCTTGGCGTCTCGGTATACTTATTCCATGATCAGACAAAAACGCCGAATTTTATCTGCCATTACGTGCAGCTTGTAGCCATGCGATGGAGCCAGCCTGGTGATGTAGTTAGACTGAGACTGAAGGAATAGAGGATGGTGCCTGGTTGATTTGGCGCTGGTATGCCGATCTTTTCTGGGTTGAACAAGACCATCATGTCAGTCCCGGCCCTACATTATCTGGAGCCTACATGCTTGCATGAGCCCTTCGCCTTGAGAACTTCAGGCTGGTCATCAAAGAAGCCCCTCAAAGCGTCTTCATCAAAGTCTCTTGGACAGCGTCATCCTCCTGACGACAGTGGGGCGACACCCCTGCATCAGCAACGAAGCAAGAACCTTGTTGCCCGATTCCACATTGTGCAAGCGATTCCGCTCATCTTCATCGCACGGTCCTGATCACTTGCACTCAAGTGCCCTGCGACACGGCGCCGTTTATTCTCTCTTTTCTTTTTTTCGCGCTAGAATTTCACGGCAGCCTTGTGATCATGGTCATAGTGCTTCAAGACGATAGCACCGTGCCCTTCTATGCCACTATGACGTTACCTAAAACCTGACCCTATCATGAAAACAAATCAATACGTGATCAATTGGTCCACGACTGACACAAACACGTTTTTTTTTTTTTGATGAAGTCATCACTTTCTTGATGTGTGTCATACCAACGTTAATATCGCGTTTTTGTATATTTACATGCCCAACTCACCCCGCTTCCCCATTACCACTGTTCCTATCACCACCATACAGCAAACAAAAATGGAACACGCTGAGAAGCCAAAGATCAGAGACGCGAGACTGAAGACAACAGCCACTGCCTGAAAACTAAAGACAATGCTTTTTCCTGTGGTATAAAGCTATTTCCACGTAGTCCCCCCATGCGGTTCCCTGACCCCAGCCCAGACTAGCTATAACGCCTTAAGTGATGATGATCGACGAGCCGTGATGTTGTTCAAGCCCGCGAACAGCCTCGGATGGCCTAAGCGATGGCATGAAAAAAACTGCAACTTCGATTACCTCCATCTTCAGGTCTTTCACGTCTGCGGAACTTTGCCTGACAGACGAATACTGCCGGATTGTTAGGATCTATTCTTGATGTGTACTTAAATTAAGACCCGCCCCCATTCAACGAATCCCCCCCCCCCAAAAGAAGGTGTTGCCCACAGCCCCCCGCTATTTGGCTAGTGACTTAGGCCGTTAATCTCACAGACAAACACACACTGGATAACCACAGTCATCAAGATGAAGTGACCAATAGGAGTAGTGGCGCTGGCAAGAGGCCCGTTCTCCTCCTTCAGAGCATAACTCCTCTGCAGGTGATCTTGCACGCCATTGTCCTCCACCACACACACAAGTGCCTTGTTCGTGTTTTGAAGGTTTAAATGATCCCAAGACCCCCACCCCGACCCAACAAGGTGTGTTCTTGTACCTCTCGTTTCGTACGCGAAGAATAAGTCGCATACATTCGAGTGTAAGGAATCGACGAATAGTATTCGCATATTCTATTCGGCCAAATCTCACAACGACTGACGAATGAGTTGTATTGACCGCATCTCTGAGTGGTCAGCCCTTGCAGAATCGGCAGTTTAGCTGTCATTTTGTCTTAGAACGGTAGGGCAGGGACACCTTTTTGCCTTGAGCCACCTTTCTGCGATATTTGTTCTGCAGCGATACGTACTATATGGGCTAGCAGACGAAGACTCAGCCACCGCCTGATGACAATCGACTTCCCGCCACCCTTCAGTCGTAGGGAGGCCGACCAGTTCTGAGCAGCCGACAGGGGGTCTGTTTGTGTGGGAGGGTTCCTGCTCCCTTGGTCGTCATAGGAAAACTTTCGGGCCCCTTGAGCCGATGCTTACTGAACTTAGTATGCGTTTTGAAACTCACACTGCCCTTACTGATAGGTGAGGTGAAGTGAAGGATATTGTGGGCAGCAAAGATTTCAACTAGACTTGCCGCAAGGTCAGGGTTTTGCGTAGGATGTAATGACAGCCCAGTGTTGAGCAACAAGCAAAGATGTGAGATAGACCCGCCCCGTACACAATGACGCGACATCAGCAGACTCCCACTTGTCGTGGGTGTATGACAGTGCGACGGATGTCTCGCGCTCGGCTATGGGTTTGCACATGAGGATCTCCTGAAGTCCCCCCCCCCGCCCGCTTGGTTTTTTTTTTCCCCAAAGCCGACGTGTTTGCCGTTCTCCCGAAGCTGACGAAGACATCTATGCAACATCGCTTGCAGCGTACCACGAGTCCCCGACGCCCGCAGATTATACGGTTCGACACGCCAGGCAAGGATGTGCCACGCCGTTCAATTTGGATTCATGGATCTTTAAAGACACATGCAAAAACTTTAACCGCGAAAAAAAAAAAGTGTTAACGGCTGCGCAGTATCCGCCAGGCTCACCCCATATTCCCCGGCATGCGCAAAGTCATGTGTAGTTGCTGGCTTTGCCTGTGTGTGTGTGGTGTGCTATGCCGGCCGCACTACGCCTGAATTACAGGTAGAGGATACATGCATAGCCCAACAACAAACATAACACTCCCCTTCTCTCTCGCAGATTTCCTTTCATCTCATTCAATATTCGAATACACAAGCAGTAACTGAACCAAAGTACTGGAAAAAAGGATTTCTTTCTTGAAATCGGATATAATAAAGACCGATAGCTATAGACATGCACCAAATCTATTCTCCTAAGCCTTCTATATACTCTCATCTCTCTATACTCAATAATATCTCTACTCTCTCTCTATCTGTCTGTCGTGTGTGATGGAGTGGCTGTGCTGAGTGGTGTGTGTGTGTGACGTAGGTTACCGCGTTAGGCCTACAGTATCTATCTCCATCGACACATACACACACACACGCGCGCCGCGCGCGCCCGCGCCAAACACACACACCACCACCACACAAACACACACACACACAGAAAACATCGCCGACGCACGCCACGCAAGACAGGTGATGCACGCATGTAACACAAACACACACACACACACACACACACACGACACACGCACACCCCTTGTGTGTTACAAGTGTAGCATCCGGTAGACAGTGAACTCTCTCTCTCCTCTCTCCCCTTTCTCATACTTCGTCTCTACTCTCTCTCTCTCCTAACTCTTTTTCTTTTTTTTTTTTTTTACTGTGTGTGATGTGGTGTGTGTTGGTCTCTGTCTCGCGGTATCATTATCAAATCTAGCAAAAGTGTTTTCTCAGAAATGCCGTGATCGACCCCTGTGCCCCCCGACACAACAAAGATTCCTGAATAACAGCCCTCCTAACAACAGGACCTGACAATTGTAGCACCACCCTATACCCCTTACTCCGCACCTCTACCTTTTGTTCCGAAAGAACGAAAGATGAGATGAACGCGCTTAGCCTACAATACTACCTTACTCCTGACCTGCGACCTAATTCTTGCCTACAAGAGGATAGTCTAACAAAACATGTACTAGTTGCAAAGTGAAACGATGTCTGCCAGCCGGCCCGGAAACTCTAAACAAATATTAAAATAAATGTCAAGCGACCCGCACCAGAGGGCAACGGGAGAACAAACGAGCTCGCAAGACAACACACCAACGCCTGTTTCGACTCTCTTAAGGTGCGTCCTCAGGCTGAAATAAAGACAGACAAAATAACGAAATTCGCAACTTCGCCCTTTGATCTGCTTCAGATTGCCTTCTGAGTTTCAGCGCCTTGATCTCAGGAAGCAATCTGAAGCGGATCAAAGCTAAGGGCCATTCTCGTTATTTGATCTGTCTTCATACTTCACCTTGGAGGAAGAACTAAGATAGGTCGAAACGCCGTTTTGTGCTGTTGCCTCTTGCCGACCGTTTGTCCACGTTTAACTACTGGGGCGGGTTCGCTAGACATTATATTAAGGATTTAACCAAACATGTTTTTTTTTTTTTTTGCATTAACGTTCTGCAAATGCGCGGAGGAAATCAAATGTTGTTGCGCTTTCTGCATCAGGTTTAAAGCCTCGTCCGCTTACCTACAAGGTGTAGGAACAGATTGTGGATCACGATATGGGGCTATCCGAGACACAGAAGGGCAAGAGGTCAGTAGCGCTTGAAAGAGGTCGTCGTAACTCCTGTCATCTCACTAGATTACTGGCTTTTTTTGTGCCCTCTTAGATGTTCTTTCTGGTGCTGCATTTCTGCAGAAGCCTCATGGCTGACTTGTTAGGGGAAGATACTGAAAATCGGTTAGAGGTGAAAGAATGATGCCGGATCCAAAACGGACGATACAAGTGCAAGTTGCAGTGGACAAGCAAAATACTCGTGTAATCAGCATAATTTCAACGCTAATCAAATTGATAATTCGGTAAAGTTGTGCCGAGTTGACAACCCGATGCTACAGTGCTTAGACAGTTCACACAACACAAACCACACACACAACACACACAGTAGTAAATATTTAATATATAATTATATATATATAAATAAATATAGTAATATTAATATATTACTATATGCCCTATATATATATTTATAAGCGCACGCACTGCAAGACACACATCACACACACACAACACACACACAACAACACACACACACACATCACACACACACACGTGGATATTTGATCTGAGTCAGTTTAAGTAATAAACATCCATGATGAGACGCACACACATAAATCTCGAGGAGAGAAAACAAGATTCGAGGACCACTTACCTCGGTTAAGGCCCAGTATACCCTCGAATCCATCTTTCAATAACAAATGGATTTTACACATTGGTGGATCGGCTGTTCACCACCCCCCCCCCCCCACTCTCTCTCTACGCTCTTCTCTCTCTCACAAAAACACACACACACACACACACACAAACATCACACAACACACAACACACACACCTAAGGTTTGAAAAGCGCGGTGCGCTGTGCGCATTTCGCCACGATGTGTCTCACGAATGCCTCTTGGCCGCAAGCTAAAATACTTCACAGACCCTTTTCAAACTCTGAAGTACTAAAGTCAGACAAATACAAAGACGAACAATCCTAATAGTGGCCTGGGAAAAATCAGAGCACTTCATTTGCCCCGACTTGGCGGGGCCGGCGGAAGGGGGGCGGGTCGGGGGGTTAGAAGTGCAGAGAGAATGGAGGAACATGAAATTTAAGAAAAATATACTATAGATGTGAAAACAAAACACTAGCACTAGAATGATCATGAGCGGAGAACCATTGTAATCACTCTTGGCCCAAGCCAGATACCATCCCGCTTAGCCCCGCTCCAAGGTCCTTCGCTCTAACCTGGGTTCGGAAACGAGGTCGGAACTCATCATGGGAGACATGGCTGCTTGTGTCTAATGATGCCTTCTAGGCGTGCAAAACAGAGACAAGGCAAACAGTCCATAAATACCGTGGTGTTCTCTTATCCCACCAAGCCCGTCTTCAAAAAGATTGATCCAACAGCCCACCCCTAAAAGCAGCCATGAGAAGCAGCGGAATTAAATGGCCCCGTGATATTTTAACGTAGATGGAAAGCCCGGGAAGCGCCCCAGCCTACAGATCGTTTAATAGTTCTGTATCAAAAGCCAGTTTCCAGCGTCGATAACACCTGAAATATATACAAATTACTACATGTCGACTTGCCCCACACTTTGCACTCGGATGTACAATAAACTGTTCACCGGGTATGTAGTGCGTTGCGTTTGGTGTGGTTATTCGTGATGTTGTTTCGCCTTTATTTTCACGTATGTGACTCGCTTGAAAGCTTGTAAAGTGCCCATGTAGCCCTACGTGTCAGAACCGGCGTGCACAAACAATCAAGAAATTGACCCTCCTCATTAGTATTATTATATATATTTTATTATGAATCATGCGAGACTGCCTATGAGTGCCAGCTGCATAAGAGATCTATGAGGTTGTGAATCCGACAAACACCCCCTTCTCTCCTCCCCCTCCCACTGCCCCACCTCCCCCCGCACCTCCCCATAGGCCCGCTTTCACGATGAGCTGCTTTTCCTCAAGAAATCGAACGATCTAATAAGACAAGAACAGCAAGGGGCTATAAATCCACACATGATTGCGGTTTGCCGACATATAGACCCCTATGATGGAATTCGGCCCTCCAAGTCAACAGCACAACATAAAATGAAATGACCTGCATAAACTCTCGAAATTGGTGGAATCTGAACGCAGAGTATAGCTGGAGGCCCGCTTTTGCCACACGCTCCGTCGGACTGTGTCAGGCCCTGTTTATGTTTACTTGGTTTTTTGTTTTATTTTTTAACGTTGAACTTTCTTTGTTTTTCTACTATAAGAAACCAGACCTCCCAGCATCGGGCCCGACTTTTTTCGCCGGCGGGGCAATTATCGAAATCGCGATATTGTGTTCATGCCTTCGCGCAACTAGACGATGATCTTCATTAGTCCAAAATGTCCCTTAGTCAGCGTCTGAGGCCCTCGATATTTGTGAATTATGGCGAGCTGGGGTCCCGGAACCATTATGAGAATAACAAGCTGACCGTGTTGGCGCCGTTGTAGTTTGCGCTGGAGAAAGAGAAAGTCGCGCACGGCGATCGTTGCATTAAATAATCAATTTTTTTTTTTTCCTTTTTTTTTTTTTTTTTTTTTTTTTTAAACAAATTGGCCGGCCCCGGTCTCGTGGAGACTATTAACCCACGAATACAAGATTAGAGTTCAGGCCGGATGCTGACAGACCGCTAGGATAGGTTCAAGAGTGAATGAAGGGTGCAAAGAGGCGTTGTCATTTTTCCAACTTTCTAACACAGACAAGCTACAATTCTAAGAACACACTAGCCAAACCAAAAGCAGAAGCAAAGAGCTGCATGTTGATTGACAATTTTGAACTGCCCGAAATCTGCAAAAGAACAATAGATTCCGAGACCAATGAAGGCCAATCAGCTACCGTATGTAAGCCTTACAGAAAAAGCCCCCTTAGACTTATGCCCCAGACGGCAGAATCTTGCCAAAGTAAAGAGGCTCAAATGAGAGCAAGGATTAAAGTGCGACGGATGAAGTTTGGCCGTGCAACTAGAACACTAATGCAGTCCATGAAAAAGGCTGCTCCCATTTATGAGCTAGACAGTTTTTGAACAGTACTTAGCTTTGCTTGAAAATTATAATTTCTTCTTTTTTTTTTTGTTTTTTTTTTTCATGTTATGGGAGGAAATGAATAGAAGTTGCTTATGCACAAAGGCCTGAAGATGAATGATGCTGAAGTAGAAACGATGAAAGATGCCATTCAAAAACGAGAAAGAGGACACCACCTTCTGGACGCGGTTGCGAGAATATGTCGCCAATGAAGAAAAGGAGACTTATCCTAGGCATGAACAGCCAATAATATAGGAATTAAAAAACTGCTGAGTCAGGCTGACCACTCTTTAATTATTAGTTATTTTAAGCAAAAGAGCCAAATTACTCAAAGGCCTAGAATTAGTTAACTATTTAAGTCCAGGAAGAGAGCCGAGAGAGGCTGAAGGAGCGATAGATTATTTTCTAAAACAACAACCCCCCATTATTTTTTTTTTTCACACCCGCTCTGACCAGCTGGATGGCTGTAGTGCGGCGCCATGAGATTGAGACAGCCTAGAGGTAGGAATAGCTGACCCGTGCGAGGCCTGTCAAGTGAAGCCGATAGAGACAGCCAGGAGACTAGGTAGCCCCCGTGTTCTGGGCCCTCGCCAATTGGGTTTGACACTTACCACGGTCCCGACTTGCATGCGTTGGATTGCTCTTTCCTCAAATTGTGGGACGTGCCTCATTCTCAAAGCGTCTTCCTCTGTGCTGGACAGCAAATAGCCTCTAAGTGCGTCAAGATGTCGAATGCGGAGCCCGTGACATCATCCTAAACGCGAGGAGGACTAGACACACGGGCCATAGGGCAAGGTAGCCACGTCACATATAGATGCCGATCAGGTGCTCCGGGACGACCTGACACAACGGGAGCGACCCTACCACAGGCTCGGACTCTAGAGCAAGCGACCATGCCTTGTGGTCCGATGGCAGGGGGTGACCCAACCAGCATGACTACTACAGGCTCATAGGGGCGGCCTTTCCAGCCAAACTTTGAAGGCGTTTTAAATGCGCACCTGACAAGTTATTGCAGATGCCAGAGAGATGAAGACAATATTATAACTCGGTACCGCGCATCCCACCCTAGATACTTTCCTGCTGGTACTTTTTTTCCAGGCGCGTATGCGGTTAGTGACAGTACAAGAAAGGGGTTCGGGAAAGTGAAAAGTTGGTACAGCCTTAACTGGCGCCACAGGTGGGTTGTAGATGCAAGCCCCACTGATGAACTGTTGCACCCCTGTCCTAACACCCTGACTTCCTTTTTTTTTTTTTTATTCTCCTATCATAATACTATACCAATGGGACCACGCGCCACCCATATTGCCCGCCCCATTGTCCACGCCACAGCAACCTAAGCCTAACCGTTTCTAGTCATGCCCGCCCGCAGCTCTCGCAATCCATTAGGCGCGCAGCTATGCTGCTCAAGTCGCTACATGAGGACAATCCCGCCCCAGAATTGCACGAGACAATCGAAGGAGTGACAACTGCCCCTCAATGCGAGAAATGCGAGAGGCAACTCTTGGTGGTGCTCAACGGCCGCTGTGCTCTGATTCCAAACACACAAAGAACCCTCTAAGCCTCCCACATGAAACAATGATTGCTTTCACAATCGCGCGAGCCCAAGCACAAATGCCCGTGGAGTTCTCCTGCCAGAAGGGAGGAGGCAGTGTGGTGGGTGTCACCACGTACCGCTCTCAACAATAGTCCCTGACAATGAAAAATGTAATCCAGTGACCCCAGCGCAGACGAACCAAACCAAAGGCGCCCTAAACGTCAAGACCGGTAATCAAAATCAAAACATGATCACATCGTGACGAGAAGCGGCATGAAGCGACCAACAAAATTTCAGAGTATTTTGTTTATGCCGCATATGAGCCCGCTATAGTATGAGACGATGATGCTACGAATTTCCCTTCCAGCCCGGATCGATGAGAGATGCCGTCGAGCAGTAGAAGTACTCTCATGCCTCTATCCTTCATAATGCTATCCTGACGCTACCGAAGCTCTCTTTCCGGTTTTTTATGAAGGAGTTCACTTCATTCTATCTGCATTCAAAGGATCTCTCTCCACACGCCGCCGAACGCATTCCTAGTACCTCACAGAAGTCACTGCTGTACCTTCCAGACTGTCCCCAGAATTCTGACCAGTGACAGGGACACAGTCTCTCAACAAAAAGCCCCGCACACTGTTCTGGAAAGTGAGGTTAGAATAGCATACCGACGTGGCATAGAAATGTCTCTGGATGTATTTCCTAGGAGAGCCATAGCATCATTTTGTATTGTAATCAGATTTGTCCTTCGCTTCAGAGAGCCAAAGGCGAAGGGATGAGTTTGAGTGTTTTGTGCTAACGACCAGCTGTTGGTTTTACCCTGACCCTCTGTGTCATGGCCCACTTCTGGTCAGGGCATTGGACATCATCTTAGTCCTCGATCCAGATTTCAGGATTAACCGTTGGTACCTATACTGCCTGCATCTACCTGTGCTATTCCAAATTTTGCTGAAGTGTCGTTATCTGCGAAGCATTTCTCAGATTATTTGTTGATTCAGCAATTCTGTTGTAAGTCTGCTCGGTTCTATGTCAGTTTCAAGAAAGTAATGTATTAGGGCAATCCACTGGCCGTTAGTTCAGCTGTCTTACTGTATACGATCACCCCGTATTTGCCCATCTGACTCCGAGTAAGAATTTAGTAGTGTTAATGCTTTTATGGCTGGCAATGAGCTGCACTTTCATTCGGCGCCCTTACGGTCATTCTTGACACGCCTCGGAAGTAGGATCCTCCGACTAGGCTTCAAAGCGGTGAATTTTCACATCGAGGGGATTTAACAATGTTACAGTTTGCATGGAGCAAATTGTACCAGTTGTAATTTCGTTTCTATTTTGCGTTCTTGATCCACACAATATGTAACAAGAGTTACAATTTTCGCACGTGATGTGCTCAAAATTTAACAGTGGTAACATTTTGCGCGTCCCATGCATTTTAAAAATGGCCTTAGAAATTTAACAAACAAAGTTTACTTCACCGTGTGTGTGTGTGTGTGTGTGTGTGTGTGTGTGTGTGTGTGTGTTATTGCCAGCGAGCACATTCACATTTGCATTCGGCCCTTATCCTGAGTGACTTGGTCCAGAGGCAAATAGGTGAGTGATGATTCAAACAATGAAGCTTTGAGATGCGATGATCTGTTTCGTTTCTTTTTCAGACTGAATCATCGCCGTCATCCGGGAGGACGATGTTGGCATCTCCGGCGAGGTGAGACCTCTGTGTGGACGACAGCTTCTGTTTGTCGGTCGGTCTGCCTGCCTGTCTGCTTGATGCATCTCAGTGTCTGATAGTCTGGATCAGTAGTGTATGTGCACGGTGAACCCGTCGACTTGCTTGTCTGTCTCCTTGCCTACGTATAGACTTGGCTTGTCTGTCTCTTTGCCTACGTATAGACTTGCTTGTCTGTATCCTTTGCCTACGTATAGACTTGATTGTCTGTCTCCTTGCCTTACGTGTCGACTTGCTTGTCGTTCTCCTTAGCCTACGTGTCGACGTGCTGGTCGTCTCTTTACCTACGCGTCGACTGCTTGTCAGTGTCCTTGCTACCGTGTCGACTTGCTTGTGTCTCCTACGTGCCTACGTGTCGACTTGCTCGACGTGTCGGCGTCGTGTCGTTCCTGCCTACGTGTTCGGCTTGCTTGTCTGTCTCCTTGCCTACGTGTACGACTTCGTTGTCTGTTCCTTGGCCTACGTGTTTACTTCTTGTCCTGTATCTTGACTACGTTGGTTTACTGGTGTCTGTCTCCTTGCCTACGTGTTTACTTGCTTGTCTGTTCTCCTTGACCTACGGTTTACTTGCTTGTCTGTCTCCTTGCCTACGTGTTTAATGGCTTGTCTGTCTTCTTTGCCTAAGTGTCTTACGTGACTTGTCTTATCCTGCCTTACGTGGGCTGGTCCCTGTCTGCTGGCGGTAAGTTTTGTGCCACTTTTTGTCAGTCGTGTAATGGCAAGTTGTGATTAATCTGTGCTACTCTCGCT
>JADBJO010029917.1:0-18506 GCA_016801955.1 Conus betulinus | reverse complement strand
ATGACATACCTTAGTGAAATATTATAACTCTCTCTCTCCTCAGTCACTCTCGCCTCTATCGCTCTTCTTACTCTCTCTCTCCCCTTCCTCCGCTCCTCCGCCGCTCCTGCTCCTGACTCCTCCATCCTGCTGTCCTTTCCTCCTCTCCGCCAACCTCTCCTTCCTTGCCAACTTCTCTCACTCTCTCTCCCATTCTCTCCCATTTCTGCCTCCCTTCCTGCCTTCCTCCCCCTACATCTACATAGCATATCCTGACTCTCTCTCCCCCCTCCCTCTCTCTCTCACCCCCCTCCCGCCCACTCGTCCCCACTGACCCCCCACACACCCTTAATCACCACCCAATCCTCAATCCCCCCTTCTCTCCTCCTAGTTCCTGCTCGATAGACTACTAATTCACCCCCCCCCCCCCCCCCCACCCACACACACACAAATTCACTCACTCACTCACTGCTCTCTCAAACACACACAGTACAAACAACGCACACACGCGCGCGCGCGCACACGCACACGTATATCTCTCTCTCTGTTGCAAACCTGCTCTTTAATAAAATCAAGATAATGTTGCTCAAGAGGGGCGCGTTGATGGATGCTGCTGAAAACGGAAACAGTAAAAAAAATGTTATTTCTGTTGCATGCTGACAGTATGTGTGTGTGTGTGTAGAAAACCGGCGCGAGCAAAAAAAATCATATAATGTTCGTGTGTGGTTTTGAATGCGCGCGTTGCTTTGTGTATGTGGTGTGTGTGGTGTGTGTGTGCGTGCATGCGTGCGTGTGTGTGTGTGTGTGTCTGTGTGCGTGCGTTGCGTGCGCGCGCTGTGTGTGTGTGTGTGTGTGTACACAAAGAGTGGGCGTGTTGTCCTGCAGCTCAGCAAAATAGATGGTCTCAAAAATCAAGCCATAGAAACGTACGTGGCTTTCAGGGGAACAAACCTTTAACCCCATATCCTCACTTGCCACTTCCATTACTACCCCCCCTCCCCCCCACTTCCACCCGCCATCCTGTCGCATCATTCCCTCTTGACTCATTCCCTTGTGTTATGAGGGTGGGGATGGGAGGCAAGGAAGAAGAGAGAAGGGATGGGGGTGGGGGGGTGCATGAGCGTGTGGGGTATAATGGATACCGCTGTATGTGAGCGGGCTTTCTTATTGACGAGTGTGGCTGGTGTCTCCCATGCTGCGATGCTGGACCTTCTGGATGGGATGGCCCCCACTCAACCGACAGACAGAGAGTCCAGAGATTCAGAACTCTTGCTGCTGGAAGACATACAGGAGAGCATTTGAGAATCTCTCTCTCTCTCTCTCTCTCTCTCTCCCTCTCACACACACCACACACACACACACACACACACACACACACACAACACACGCACACACACACACATGCACTGCGTGCCTGCGATGCACACAAACCCACACACACACACCACACACCACACACACACACAACACAGCAGAGGCACACACACGCGCGCGCCGCCGCGCGCGCACACACACACACACACATATACACACACACACACGGACGTTAAAGGTAAAAAAACCTGGTGACTCCCCTGCCTGTGGTTTCATGCATGTGGGGCAAGAAAAGCCGCAGTGCTATCAGTAATTTCCCGTTGAGAGCGAAACCACCAGCTGCACTGAACTAAAAGGTCTTTTTCCGTAGGATGAAAGTCTTTGTTGCAGTGAAGCAAAATCTCTTTTCATAAGGCAGTTTTAATGTGATACAGTAAGAGCTTTTTTTTCTGCTGGGCAAAGTTCTGGTGTGATGTAGATAACGCTTTTTCTTCCGTAGGGTAAAAGAATGGTGGTTGAATGAAGCAAAGGCTTTTTTTTCCCTATATAGTAGAGCTTGATGATGTGATGAAGCAAAGGCTTTTTTTCAATAGGATAAGACGTGGTGGTGTGATGAAGCAGAAGCTGATTTCCATAGGAGATGGAAGTTGTGCTGGGGGGGGGGGGGGTGATGTGATAAACGAAAGCATTTTTTGTACAGTGGAAATCTTTGGTGCAATGGAGAAAAGGTTCTTGCAACACAGATGAAACTCGCCAGGCTGCGAAGCTAAAAAATTCTTTCCATGATCTGAAACTTTTGAGTGATGAAGCAAAATTGTCTGTTCGGTTTTTGTTTTTTTGTTTTTGTTTTGGTGTTTTTACCCCGTGGGTCTGAAACTCTGTTGCTGTGGAGCAAAAGTCCTTTCCGTAAGTTGAAACTGGTACTGTGACCAAAGCTCCTTTCAAGGTGGTTCAAGTGAAGCCAAGGATCTTTCAATAGGGGTGGTTTCTCGTGCAATGAAGCCAAGGATCTCGTGCAATCTTTCAAACAGGGGAGATTCTCGTGCAATGAAGCCAAAGCTTCCTTAGTTAGACTAAACCTGTTAGGTGCCATAATGTGCACTGCATGATATATACATGACGCTTCGCTCAGTACAATGTTAATGGTTACACTAGTGAATTTGAACATAGTATGGATAGCTACATTTCCGTCTGTGTAATGTGTGCCCATGCACGCACGCACACACACGCACGCGCGCACGTGTGTGTGTGTTGTGTGTGTGGTGGGAAAAGAAACAATGTGTGCTTGCATCGATGTGTGAGGCAGGTTGCGTGGGAAAGAAGTGGGGGTGTGCATGTGTGTGTGTGGTGTGTGTGTGTGTGTGTGTGTGTGTGTGTTGTGTGATTGTGTGAGGTTGTGTGTGCAGTGCATGTGTGTGTGTTGTAAGATAAGAGAAGGAGAGAGAGAGAGAGAGAGAGAGAGAGAGAGAGAGAGAGAGCACTTACACAGACTCCATCACTTTGTCAAATTGAGACGGATGTGTAAAGTGCGCCCACTCTAGTCCTGGGTGCACGTATTTTGGAACGAAAGAGACCGGCGGAAACACCAGAGCCTCGTGCCGTCCAGCATTCTCATTGGTCCCTCCCTGGACCCCACCCCCCCAATCCTCCACACTGTCCTCCAACGCTCTGACCCTCTCTAGTCGGTCCACTTCCCAGCTTGAGCCCACAGAGCCTGTTCTCCACAGACTGATCTGTGGGAGCCCGCTTAGTTCAGACAACTCCTTTATAAGCAGGTCACCACAGCGCCCCGTTGCAACAGTGCCACAGTCACGGATAGCCAGAAAAAAAAAAAAATCGCACGGAAAATGGCGCAAGACCCCCCAGGACATGCTGAAGTATAAAACGCATTACCAGACTTTCAATGAGATCTCCCTCCCCACCTACTTACCCACCTACCCCCCCTCCATCCATCCCCCCCATTTCCTTTCCCTTTCATTCTCCCCCCCCCCCGTTTTCCCCCCCCCCCCCTCCCCGACCCCCCCCCCCCCCCCCCCCCCCCCACCACCCACCCACCCACCCCCCCCCCCCGACCCCACACACCTCTCTGTTATAGGTTATCGCAGACAGGCGTTCAAGTAGAGGATTGAAATGTTTATAAGCGGCCTGTCGGGCTACACGTGTCTATGTTTGAATAATCCCCCGACTTCTTTGTCCTTGAACTTGTCGTGTGTGAGAGAAAGAGAACGAAAGGTGGCATGTGTTTTATGATGATTGCAAAGAGTAGTTCATTCAAACGCTAACCGGGCGTGGATCTAGCTGCCGTGTTACAGAGACGTGCTAACGTTGATGTGGCGGGACAGGCTGTCGTAGTAGCAGTGTGTTACTTCCAAAAAGAAAACAAACGAGCGCACAAACAAGACACTGATTCCCAGTGCACCGTGAACTGTCGGCAACACGTGGTCCACAGTCTGTACAGCGACGTTTTGATGTAGCGCTGGTCAGGGACCATTGCCTTGTCTGGTGGCGTCTGGTCAGTGGGTGAGATTTCATAAGGTTTTTTGGTTTTTTGTTTGTTTGTTTTTTTTTTTGAATGTCGTGTCCGTGGAAACCAACAGTCGTGGAATGGATTTGGTTTTACACAGAGTTAGCAGGAAGGTGGATTTGCCTTTATTGCCCCGGTATTAGAATTGATGGGTTGCTATATCGGTTTCACTGTCGTCTATCCGTCCGTCCGTCCGTCCGGTTCTATCTGTCTGTCTGTCTGTCTGTCGGTCTGTCTGTCTGTCTGTCTCTCTCTCTCTCTTTCTCTCTCTCTCTCTCTCTCTCTCTCTCTCTCTCTCTCTCTCTCTCTCAAGGGAAAAAAAAATACTGACCTACATGCGATGGTTCATTACCGTCCAACTGTTAACATTCAGGAAGAGAATGTCCATAGGATCATATCACACAAACACATCCATACTCCCTCCCCCCTCAAACACACACACACCACACACACACGCACACACACACACACACACACACACACACACACACCACCACACACACACATACACACACACACGCACGCACGCACGCTCGCTCGCTCGCACGCACAGACACACACATACATCATGGCTGACAAAACTTGCATTTTTGCCCCATTCTCTGTCTGGGGAAGATCCCTCCTTCCTGTAACTGCTCCAGTCTTGCTCAGTGCCCTGAAGAAAAAAAACAATTGAAGATGAAAATCTTTTTCACAGAAAAACTGTGATGATGAAAATGAAAGTTTAAAACAATCTATGAAATATAGTTAGAATACTTTGAAAACCAGGAAAAAATAACATCAACAGGAACCGGATTGACCATGAAAAAGTCCACAGTGTCATGTGCTATGAGAAATCGTCTTCCTGTCAAACAAATTGAGATGACATCGAGAAACGGATTGGCTTTTAAAAGTGTGCACGACGGTGTCACGTGCTGTGAGATACTGTCTTCATTTCAACATATCAAGAACCGGCTTGGCCATTGAAAATGTCAACGGTGTCACGTGCTGTCAGCTCATTCTTATCAGGCTTGTAAGTCGTTCGCGCCTTCTGAGGGGGAACCTTTCAGCTTTCAGTGGGCTGAAAAAAAAAAAATGTCTGCCAGAATGATGAAGAAAAACGATCAAGACTTGCTGTTTGCACAATTAGTCAATACATTTCGCCGCGTTTCCAGCGTCTTCAGGTAAAAGCTAAGACCCAGTCCATGGCTCATCTCCTTCCTGGGTTCGTCTGACGAGTGGATTGCAGCGGGGCTCATACGGGTGTCCCCTGTCGGAGAGAAAAGCGAATGTCGAGAGCCGATGGGATCTGCGAGAGAGTGAAAAGAAAATAGGGATGGCAATGGCGTTTTTCGTGGACATCAGTTCTTCTTGTTGCCTCAGTTCTGTTTGAGCTCATTTCAGCAGTGCAGATTATGCCGTGTGTCCAACAGTTCAGTTCCTTGGGCAGGGGGAGTGGGTCGGTTCTGCGGGTAGAGCGCTGAGTTAGCGGCAGACGTTGAGAGTTTTGAGTTTGAATCCCGCTGGCTTGAACGTAATGGGCCAGCACTGCCTGATGGAGGCTTTGGTTGGATGTCTTTGGGTTTCTCGGCAGTGGTTTGCCTGATAGTGCTGCAAGTAGGTGCGAATGTATAGGGCTGTACGTAGGTGCGAGTGTGTAGTGCTGTTAGTAGGTGTGAATGTATAGGGCTGTTAGTAGGTGTGAATGTATAGGGCTGTTAGTAGGTGTGAATGTATAGTGCTGTAAGTAGGTGTTGAATGTATAGTGCTGCTGGTAGGTGTGAATGTATAGTGCTGTAAGTAGGTGCGAAATGTATAGTGCTGTAAGTAGGTGCGAATGTATAGTGCTGTAAGTAGGTGCGAATGTATAGTGCTGTAAGTAGGTGCGAATGTATAGTGCTATTAGCAGGTGCGAATGTATAGAGCTGCTAGTAGGTATGAATGTATACTGCTGTAAGTAGGTGTGAATGTATACTGCTGTAAGTAGGTGAATGTGTAGTGTTGTTAGTAGGTGCGAATGTATAGGGTTGTTAGTAGGTGCGAATGTATAGGGCTGTAAATAGGTGTGAATGTATAGGACTGTTAGTAGGTGCGAATGTATAGGGCTGTAAGTAGGTGCGAATGTATAGGGCTGTTAGTAGATGCGAATGTATAGGGCTGTAAGTAGGTGCGAATGTATAGGGCTGTAAGTAGGTGCGAATGTATAGTGCTGTAAGTAGGTGTGAATGTATAGGGCTGTAAGTAGGTGTGAATGTATAGGGCTGTAAGTAGGTGCGAAAGTATAGGGCTGTAAGTAGGTGTGAATGTAAAGGGCAGTAAGTAGGTGCGAAAATGTAAAGGGCAGTAAGTAGGTGCGAATATAGCTAATTAAAGTGTCTTTGCTGTGAAAATATCAAGATAAGATTTGCAGTGTGTTAGTCGGAAATACTGTGCAGGGATTTACTTTTCTCACCCAAGAAAGAAAATTCATAGACTCATTTTATTTGACACATTATGGGATGCTACGAACTAGATTTTTTCCTAACTGATTCTGATGTGGTTCATGTAGATTTTATACGAGCAAACAGTGTGAAGGTGAAATGGCCTCTTAGCGGGCGGTGCCCCAGTGTTGCAGCCCATGTTTACGTGTTGTCATCCTGGGGATACAAGAGTGGTGTCTCATCCACTCTTAAGGGATGGTTTTCCTCGACTGTCCTGACACGTGTGGTAGGGGTGGGCACTGAACGTGACTAGCATGGCACTGAAGTGTGTGTGTGGGTGATGATTGATAGCGATGACTTGTCGTTTTTGTACTCCAAGTTCTTATATAGAACAGGGAGTGCTTTGCAATGGGAACGAAGAAATGCTGTCTGTCTGTCTGTGTGTCCGTCCGTGGTCAAAATCTTTTCCACTCGCTCCAGACAAACACTTCTGGGCCGATCTTTATGAAAATTTGCAGGTATGTTCATTATGGGTCACGGATGATGCCTGATGTTTTTATTTTACCAGAATAGCCCATACTAACGGCTATACATGATCATTCTTAAAAAAAAAAAAAAAAAATCGAGTCCGATAAGGGAAATAACCACCGCACTGTCGATTTTTTTCTTCTACTAACTGGAAATTGTCATCCCTGTCTGTCACTGTACTGAGAGTACGTTTATATGCTTTGCATCTTTTTTGTCTAGTTTTAGTATTATGACTATGGTCAGCACGTGACCGACCACTAGGCTGTGCTGCCTGTGCGTTTTGATGACCGGGATGCTTGTGTGGAGAGTTCTGTGGTGGTGGCTTCAGAGAACCGTTTGGACAGTTATTAGTCATGTGGGGTGGCTTACATTTTATTTCCGACATCCCATAAAACAGTTAAATATCTTGTAGAAGAACCTATGTGTGTGTGTGTGTGTGTGTGTGTGTGTGTGCGTGCGTGCGTGCGTGCGTGCGTGCGTGTGTGTGCGTGCGTGTGTGTGTGTGTGTCCGTGTGTGTGTGTGTGTGTGTGTGTGTGTGTGTGTTGCGATGGGGTGAGTGGCAGAGGCTGGGGAGGGTGGGGTGTCAAGGCCTAAAGTTCATCCTGTGCATGTTTTGCGACTTGCCCCTACAGCTATCGCCGCACTGTTTTGGCTGGCTGTTGGTTCACACACCCCCCCCCCCCCCCCCCCCCTGGCATGGAATGTAGAAAAAAACCGAACCGTTTGTGTTTCATGGAAATCGTCAGCATGCGAAAAGTCGAAGAGTTCTGACAGGTCTGGCTGTTCACAGTTGCCGTAGAGAGAGAGAGAGAGAGAGAGAGAGAGAGAGAGAGAGGGGGGGGAGAGAGAGTGTGAGAGAGAGAGAGAAGAAGGAGCTGAAGGGGGGGGGGGGGGGTCGGGTCGCTGGAAGAAAATGTAATCTGCATGAAGTTCGTTGGGAGTTGTAGGAGGAGGCGGCTTCGGGTGGAGTTGATGGCATTACGAAACGGGCACGGCGGATCCTGCAGGAGACTGGAGTCTGCACTGCCCGTGTCCCCCTCCCCCTCTTCCCCCGGGAGACTGCAGCTTGCTTGGTCTTGTTTCTCTCAGGTGGAGTCTGCAGCAATTGATGAGGATCAAGTTACGCTGATCGGCTCGGCAGCGAGACGCTTCAAGAGATTGAAGGGAAATAATACAGTTTAGCACGTCTTCTCGCTATCTCTCTCTCTGTCTCAGTCTGTCTGTCTGTCTGTCTGTGTGTGTGGTGTGTGTGTGTGTCCTCTCTCTCTCTCTCTCTCTCCGTCTCTCTCTCTCTCTCTCCTCTCTCTCTCCGCTCTCTCTCTCTCTCTGTGCCGTGTGTATACTAGAATCTTTTTCACCACCGTGTTTTCTCTCTCTCTCTCCACCCTCCCGCAATCTCTCCTTCCTCCCCCCCCTCCCTCCCCCCCCGCTCTCTCTCTCTCTCTCTCTCTCCCCTCTCTCTCGCCTCCCTCTCTCTCTCTCTCTGTGTCCTCTGTGTGTGTGTGGTGTGTGTGTGTGTGTGTAAATTTTCTTTCTGTATGAACATTTTTTAGTTGTAATTGATTGTCATTGTTCTTGCTATTATTTTCGTGATTGTATTTTTTTTTTGTACAATATTTTTCTTGTATTTACGTATATTATTGATGACCGGATATACAAAAAAAGCCGCTTGCCTATTTCGTTTTTTTCTCTCTCCCTCTCGCCTCATCTCTCTCTCTCTCTCTCCCCCTCTCTCTCTCTCTCTCTCTCTCTCTCTCTCTCTCTCTCTCTCTCTCCTCTCTCTAACGCGCAGCACACAGACTTTGCGCTCTTGCCCAAACTTCAGGTCACGCCAGTGACTGTTGTCGTCGTTGTCACCATGGAGTGTTTGTCCTTGTGGGTTTCAGTGGGCCACCACCTCAGCCATGACAACATGGAGCTGGCCCTCCAGATGGAGCTGTGGAAGGGCAACATCACCGGGGTCATCCAGCTGGCCAGGGAACACGCTCAGCTCTCCGACTGGGTAGTCTCCCTTGCCCCCCTCGTAAGTGCACGCTCAGCTCTCCGACTGTGTAGTCTCCTTGCCCCCCTCGGTAAGTGCACGATTAGATCCAGAGGTGGGAGGCTGTGCGTTTTTGCCTTTCGCGCTCCTTGACGTTCTTAGCGCACGTTCCTGTTGATCTCCTAGGGGTCTCTGTTCTTGCGCCTGTTCATGGGGTCGTGGGGAGGTTGGGGCCGGGAGTGAGAGAGAGAGAGAGAGAGTGAGAGAGTGTGTGTGTGTGTGGGGGGGGTAATGATGATGAAGGGTAAGGATCGCAGCCTTTACTAATACAACGGTAAGTGCGGTTGAAGATGATGAGGATACAAAGGCGGTTGGTATTCAGGTGATGAGGGTAGTGTTGGATGTTGAATGATACAATGGTAGTGGTAGTGAAGATAATGAGGGTAGAGTTTTGATGGAAATGGTACAGTGGTAGTTCTGATGAAGATAATGATAGTGTTTTGATGGTAATGATACCGTGTTAATGCCGATGAAGATAATGAGGATAGTGTTTTGATGGTAGCGATGTAACGGTATTGCTGATGAAGATAACGAGAGTAGAGTTTTGATGGTAATACGATGGCAGGGGTGATGAAGGTAGTGTTTTGATGTTTATGGTACCTTGGTAGGGCTGATGAAGATAATGAGGATAGTGTTTTGATGGTAGTGATGTAATGGTATTGCTGATGAAGATAATGAGGGTAGTGTTTTGACGTTTACAATACAGTGGTGATGAAGATAATGAAGGTGGTGTTTTGATGGAAATGGTATGGCTTTCGGTTTTGATGAAGATAATGATGCTTGAGTTCGACGGTAGCAAGACGATGGTCGTGCTGATGAAGATAACAAGGGTAGGGTTGTTACGGAAATAATAATAACAACACGATATTGTGATGAAAATAGTAAAGGGAGTGCTAAAGCGATACAGTGATTGTGATGATTAAATTAATTGGCATAGTCTGTTGATGATGATGATACGGCAGTGGAAGTGGTGATGGACGATGGTAATTAATTTGATGGCAGTGAGAGATATTGCGGGCGGCAGGGTGATGATCGGTCATCATCATGTTGGAGAGGTGGGGGTGGGGGTGGGGGTGTGATGGATGGTGGGGGCGTCAGGGATGTCGCTCCGTCATTGTCGTGATGCAGTTGATAATGAATTGGTCACTTTACCTCTGAATGACCTCGTCTGCTGGCGTTGTTGAGTGTTCGTTTGTGAAGGACAGCGGTGGTATTACAGGATATGTGTGTGTGTGTGTGTGTGTGTGTGTGTGTGTGTGTGTGTGTGTGTGCGTGTGTGTTTTGTACCTCTCTCTCTCTCTCTCTCTCTCTCTCTCTGAGTTTATCTGTGGGTCTGTCAGCACAAGTGCACTCATGAGCACAAAGGAATGTGCGCGCTCGTGTATATATATATATATATATATATATATATATATATATATATATATATATATATATATATATGAATAATTAAGTAGTGGTATATATATAATATATATATATATATATATATATATATATATGCGTTTTTAGTCGATGTGGAGGGGGGGTAATGGTGGGCGTGCGTGCGTGTGCGCGCACACGCAAGTGCACATGCGCTTCTGCATGTATTCTCTCTCTCTCTCTCTCATCCACTTTACCTCTACTCCCTCCATGCTTTTTACAGTCATCCCGATCGCTTCACTTCAACAGAATCCACTCATCGTTCATTCCTGGCTTGTCGTTGGAGTTGGATCTAAGACGACACGGCGAATAGTTGCTCCTCATTCAGTCCCCGGTTCTCCCCACCTCCCTCTCCCTTCCCCAACCCCTTACCTCCACCCAATCCACACACCCCTCTCCCCCAGAACTGTAAAGCAGACCCACGTGTCGTGCCTTCACTTTGCAGACAGAATGATGTATTGATCTACTCTCTCGGGCAAACAAACCGGGTCGACGGGACGCATGTCACCTAGACGATAGACCTCGAAGACACGCGGGAGTGCAAATGCCAACGGCTCTCCCTACCAATCAGCGGGCGACGTTACTATAAAAGTTCGGTCCATGGGGACGAGAATGATGGTGAAACGTAATGTCAAAAGATGTCTTCTCGACCTCTAGCCCTGAAAGAGAAAAAAATAATTTTGTTTGCGTCGAATATGAAGTTTTGTTTTGTTGTTTTAACGCAAAGAAGGTGATCCGGAATGCGATGCTCCTGAACACGGCTTCAAGCAGCGGCACGTAGATTAATCAACAACGCGGAAGGGAAAAGTAAATGTGGGATGTTTGTCGTCTTTAGACATTACAAACATCGACATAAACAACAACAACAACAGCAACAAAAGATTGCACAAGGCGATACTCCCCAGATCAATCAGATTGTCTCCACTTCGTCTCCGTGTTCTTCCTTCGTTTATCATCAGATGCTGCTATCTGTATGTTATTAGACTACGTGGTTCGCCGAAGTCTGTAAGCTCCCGTTCGATTGGCAGGGACAAGCATCGGTATTCTCGTGGTAACGAAGCGATCTGGCAGGACCCATGGATGTAAAGCTTGCTGTTCATCCCCCTGTGTCTCCCACTGCTCCTGTTTCTTCCTTCATCCTCACCTTTATACCACGCCCCCCCCGACCCCCCCCCCCCCCCCCCCTTCCCCTTTCCCCCAAACGCTTACAACCTGAGTTTTTTTCTGAATGAGTCTGGCTGACCCAGGGGCAGAATGGGAAGGACTGGGCGGAGTAGGAGGGTTGGTGGTGGTAGGGGGGTGGGGGGGGGGGAAGACGGTAAGGGGATGGCCGGATTATTTCAAGGAGGATGACCCCTCAACCCAAGTCTCAGCGTGTTTGAATAAAGGGGGTGAGGTGGAGAGAGAAGAGAGGCCGGCCTCTCTTCCTTCCCTCTCACGGCCCTTCTCCTCCTCCTCCTCCCGTCCTCCACTCTGCCTTCCCATCTTCCCCCCTCCCTTTCCTCCTCCTCCTCTGCGATCCGCACCCGCATCCTGATTTGGAACAGTGTGAAAATAGATGAAGGGCGACGGAGATGTGGGGGTGGGAGGGGGATGGGTGGTCTAGGTGGAATCAAAATTTGAAGTGCAGAGTTCGAGGGAGGATGTGTGTGGGTGTTAATAAACCCCGTGACAAATTTTGATCACTCAAAGGAAAGAATAGAAAGAGATTGGAGAATTAGGAGTTAGGGAATTGAGGGGTGGGGAGAGAGGAGGAGATTGAAGGTAGAGTTAACATTTGGACTTCGAGGGTGGAGAGGGGGATGAGAGATGGAAGTATCCTCTCCTCCCCCCCCCCCCCCCCCCGATCCATGAGCTAAAATGAACGAAGTTAACAATGAAGCTAATCCATCGCTCGCTTGAGGCGAGTCGTATACCCATTGAAAACCAGAAGTTGAAGACGCCACGCAATACTCGGGAACAAACTGACAGTATTGCGGTTTATCAGAAAACCTTTGTGAAGGTCCCGCACTGGCTAGCTCGTGGAGTCAGTCGTACCCGTATCAGAAAGTAACGCGTCTGACGGCGTTTCATGCCACTCTCGGGACGTTACTATTGTTACACTGGCTGAACATCGCTACGCAACGTGCATCGTGGACCCGGACCTGGCCGTGCCCGATCCGGTTGTCTGAGTCCTTGGAAGCGCGCATAGTGGACCCGGATGGAGCCGGCTGCCACACACATTTGCCAATGTGTTCAAAGCGTTCATATGTTTAAAACGTAAAAAAGAAACGTCAAAATGGGTTGAAGAAAACAGTGATATAAAAATCATCCAAGAACTTTTGAATCAGTGTGGATGTTTCTTAGTTTTTGTACCAAAAAAAAAATATATATATATATATATATATCCGTGTCTGGAACTTCTTGTTCATATGAATAATAGTAGTTCTAAAGTTGAAGATTTGTATGTAACTTTGTTCATTTGGTAGGGGGAAAAAAAGAGATAAAAATGTTTGATACTTACCATTTTCACCTACTTCTCGTACTATGTTGCCCGAAGCAGCAGAGAGAATATCTGTTGGCATGGTTCTTGTCAGTTTTTGTGTAAATACATGATCTGAACCTCACGGCAGCGATAAGTTTTTCGTCGTCGGAAAGAGATAAGTGTTAAAAGAAAAAAAAATCAGAGAAGTTCGGTCCCTTCACCCGGACGGCCGGGAAAGTACGGTTTGCACGACCGGCAAAATCCCGGCTCTCATCACACGGGTCAGGCCGGGTGCACTATGCACGGCTGTGGCCGTCGCCATTAAGTTGGAAAAGAGATGAACCGGAACAGGGTTTTTTTTCTCTCGGACGGACGGCACACGGGCGGGTCCGGGTCCACTATAGACACAGCCTTAGGGAAGGAAATGTAACCTCCAGCTCTTCAAGACAACAGTTTTTGCTTTTGTCCAAGTGGATGCAGAAGGAAAAAGAAGCTGAATCAGAAAGCAGTTCCGTGTGCCGTTTGTCTCTGACCGTCTCTTCTCATGTCTGAATAATGTGATTCTGCCTCTCGGGCGACGTGATTGGCCAAACTGTGTCAACTTGCTGGCGATTGGTAGGGAGGAGAGCGTTTGGGAGTGAAACCTGTCGGTCGGGGTCAGAGGGTCTGTCCGGGGAATCAACAACAAGGGGGGGGGGGGGGGGGGGGGGGGGGGGGGGGGGGGGGGGGGGTGTCGTGTGGTTCTCGTGGGGGGCCGTCGCCCTACAGATGGAAACAGTGGAGATCGGCGCCCGTTTATGGAAGGCAGGAAGGGGGAGGGGTGCGAGATATGGGGGCTGGGACGGGGAGGGGGGGGGGGGGGGGTTGTCTGGGACGGGGAGGGGGGACCTGTTTGCGGGAAGGGAAACGATGATGATAGATGGGAGCTGGAGTGAGACAACAAGAGACAGACAGTCCCTCCCGGTTGTCCAGCCTTCTTCCACCGTCCCTTCTGTGACCTGTGAGGCATGCCGACTGCAGTGAGACAAGGGGGATAATGTTGCGTAAGGGGCCCTATCAGGGCTATCGCAGCGTTGAAGTCAACTCTCAAGTCGTAATATATATATATTTTTGTTTCTTTATATCATATATGTGTATTATTTTTACACACACACACACACACACGCGCGCGCGCGCGCATATACATATGTATATATTTCTTATTCCATAGGAATAATTCTCACTAAAACTCGCACCGTGCCACAACAAAACGACGTTAACTGGTAAATTTGAATAAAAATGAATACTAAAAGAAGTTGGACGTCTTTTCCCACAGGGAGAATTAAAATCGTCCCTGTGGGAATCGTCCATGCGAGAATAAAAATCGCCCCTGTGGGAAAAGACCAACTTTTTTAAGTATTCAATATATATATATATATATATATAAAATATATATATATATATAAAAGAAGTACACACAACTCATTAAAAGATACACCACCGAAAAACACACCAAAATTACCGGACTGGAGTCTTGCCCATTCATCAATCATGAAAAACAAAAAACCCGCTCATACAGAAATAGGTAAAGAAAACTTTACCGCTAACGATGAGTGAAGTCGATATGGCGCTGGAATGAAGGTGATGAGGAGCAGACACGGTGGGTCTGGCAGTGTGGGGATGTCTTCCAGTGGAAGCGTCGGATTTTGATAGAGGTGGACGGTGACCGAATCGACAAGAGCGTGAAACCATCAGGAAAAAAAAGAGTGAATGACAGCATTTTAGAGTGGACGGTGAAAACATTTTGCTGAGGTCCAGGTCTTGACTGACAACCAACTGAACAAGAGGAATCAGGAGAACTGTTCTTCAGTGTGGTGCCCCAAAGACCTCCCACTAAATTAAGGGAGAAGAAGAAGTAGACAGTGACCTTGGTGTAACATGCCCATAAGGATGGAGGTTAGCAGCCCCCTCCCCCCCCCCCCCATCCCCACCTCTCTCTCTCTCTCCCTCCCCCCCTTTCTCTCTCTCTCTCTCTCTCTCTCTCTCTCTCTCTCTCTCTCTCTCTCTCTCTCCTCTCTCTCTCTCTCTCTCTCATACCTTCAGCAGACTCGTGACAGAAAGGGGGCGATCTAGATCTTCAGTCGTTCTGGTGAGATAAGTGGCTCTGATTTCATGAGCTACCCAAAGACACCTGGTCTAATGTGCACATAATGGTAGAGAGCGGAGAAGACAACTTGAACATGAAGGGAACCCTAATTGAACCCAAAGAGGCCGTAACTGACAAAACAGTGTGCAGTAAGTCTCAGAGTAGTGTTACTGTGAACGGGAGCAGACGCCAGCCAGAGAATTCAAGTGGCGTGTCAAGGTCGCCTTATGAACGGACCCAATTCATGACTCTACAGAAATAGGAGTTGCCCTCTCTCCTAAAACGACTGCTCAACATTGAACAGTCCGTCTTACACTTTCTTCCCTCCTTGTTTATCATGTCTTTTGTGGTTGAACCGCGTTGTTTTGATTTGTTACACCAGTGTTTTCTGATTCGGGGGAAAGAAAATCACGTTTAACACTCGCGTGAAGAGAACAGGACTTGATAGGGAGCCCACAGATGGCTCTTCCCCCCAACTGAAGACACTCCTGAACAGGACTTGATAGGGAGCCCACAGATGGCTCTTCCCCCCAACTGAAGACACTCCTGTACAGGACTTGATAGGGAGCCCACAGATGGCTCTTCGCCCAACTGAAGACACCCCTCAACAGGACTTGATAGGGAGCACACAGATGGCTCTTCGCCCAACTGAAGACACCCCTCAACAGGACTTGATAGGGAGCACACAGATGGATCTTCCCCCAACTGAAGACACTCCTGAACAGGACTTGATAGGGAGCACACAAATGGCTCTTCCCCAACTGAAGACACTCCTGAACAGGACTTGATAGGGAGCACACAGATGGCTCTTCCCCCAACTGAAGACCCCAATGAGCTGTGCGATGCACGGAGCTTCTCGAGCTCGCCAGCGGGTCACATCAGCTGTCGTCCTCCCTGCTGGTGATGAAGACCTTGGACGTGGTTTTGTGGAAGAATCTTGTAGAGGGAATCTTCTTAAATTCTCTCATCTTCGTCATTAATTCATTTATCCATCAGCTTTGAATTATGCGCAGTGTGTTCTCAAAACTAAGCGGATGTGGTCTAGCGTCCCATGGACAAGTCCACAAGCAGTGACACCGTGATGAAACAAACTGTAGAGGGAGAGTGCTCATCTTCATTGCTGATGATGGACATGTTGGACGTGGTGTTAGGCTAAACAGTCTGTCCAGGAATAGTTTCTGGTGACAGGGATCATGGACATGATCTTAGGGCTAGGCTGTGCATGGAGAGTGGTCGTCCTTATTGCTGAGGATGTTGACCCTGGACGTGGTTTTAGGGCAGTGGATTGTGCAGTGAGAGGTTGAAGCGGACCATTTTCTTGGTGTGCAGAGAGGAGCAGACTGTATAAGAAAGACAGAAGCCCGTGTGATGCAACAGGTCTGTTGCGCTGAGCCCCTTGTGTCGTCACAGAGCACACAAGCTTTTTTTTGTGTCTGCACCACTGTACAAGAGAACCCACCAATAAACAGAGCAGGTGTGAACATTCACCTGAGCTCCGCCATGGGATACCGTGGGTTCTTTTGTACAAATAGTTCCCCCTCCTTCTGGACATTCTGTGCTAGTAACCTCCCCTTTTCCTTTCGCTGTCAGTACCCTCTCTCCTCCTTTGCTGTACCGTTGTCTACTGTCCTTTTTGTCCACCATATCATTTGTCTATCTTTTTCCACAACCTCTTCCCACAAATTTCTGCACTCAACGAAGTCGGAGTGAACTGACTATACTCTCGAGTATAGTGTGAGTACCCCACAGGGTAAAACGAATTCACACGCTACCAGATACTGGAACGCTGAACAAGAAGAGGATTGACCTGAAGACCTGTAGGTGACCAGACTTTGTAGGTCGGATGGGATGGGGGAATGTGTGAGGGGATGGAGGAGTGAGATAACGGGGACGTGATGGGAGAGGGTGGCTAAGAAAAAGGGGGGAAAAAGAGACATAGAAAGACAGAACGCGCCTCGGGGGTCTTAGTCCCGAAAGTCCCCACGACTGATAGATTAGCTTGGTTATGAAAGATGGCGCTGGTAACCCTGGTAGGGATCACAGGGGTAGTGGTGGTAGGGGGGTGGGGGGAGAGACGATGATGAGGCTAGGGGCGGGCAAGAGTAATATGATAGGAGTCTCGGTGTAGACTGTCTCAGCTGAGCCATGGAACTGGAAAAGACAGGGCATTACCCCTCTTTCCCCGCCCCTCCCAGTTCCCCTGACCTCTCTGTCCTCAGATGTATTGACAGATTGTCTGAGCCACGCGGGAATAATGGAAATATCCGACCCAAAGAAAAAAAAAAAGCTGCTACCAAAAACTTGGTTATTGCAGTCGTGTGTCAGTGTGTGTGTGTGTGTGTGTGAGTAGGGAGTGGGAGAGGCACGGTCTACGTGAGCTGCAGCTCGTGTTATCGATGGATAGTGACAGCGAGCCTCAGACAGGGAACGTAAGCATCCATTGCTCAAACGCGTTCGTTAAGGGGGTACGAAAGCGAACTGTCGCACCCGATTTCCTATCCGCTGACTGGAAACGATGGTCTGGACGTGTGTTCTGTGACGTCTTGTGGCGTGGACTCCGAGGACACGACATTGATACAATCGGAAACAGTTCCAAAGTTCGAGTGAGGGGTGAGGAAGGAGGAGAGGGGTGAGGGAGGTTTAGGAGGGAGGGGGGGGGGGGGGTCAGTAGGAGGAGAAGGGGGAGAGATTTCGAAGCCGAAGGAGCAGTAGAAATTCCTGTTGGAATTGGAAACGGCATGTTTGGTAAAAGTCTTTGAAGGTCCTTTAAAAGTCCTTTTTTTTTCTCCAAGGACTAAAAACCGAGAAGTGCGAACTTCTGTGATCTTAAGAGTGAGCGCAAGTCGAATAGCGTGAGTCCGAAGTTTTCTTAGAGTGCACTGTTTAAATTCGACGATAGCAATTGTTCTCTCTCTATCTCTCTGTCTCTCTGTCTGTCTGTTCTGTCTGTCTGTCTCTCTCTCCCTCTCTCTCTCTCTCTCCTCTCTCTCTCTCTCTCTCTCTCTCTCTGTGAAAATTCCGGTGTATGTAATGTGTATGTATTTTAAAAGAGTGTTGCCATGCACGGGTGGTCTAGTGTATTGAGTACAATGTCACAGGAAACATTTCGGATTGGACTCCGGGGCCGGAATAGCTCAGTTGGTAGAGCGGGGACTCGTAATCCAAAGGTTGCGGGTTCGAATCTCCGCCGGTACAGGGGGTTTTTTGCCCTCGGAGTTAACATTACTTCTGACTCCATTTCCCATACAGTCCTTCGAA
The DNA here is from genome assembly GCA_016801955.1 of Conus betulinus. Lineage (NCBI taxonomy): Eukaryota > Metazoa > Mollusca > Gastropoda > Neogastropoda > Conidae > Conus > Conus betulinus. The sequence goes on along the minus strand of JADBJO010029917.1, from coordinate 451 downwards.
TGAGACTATAAACCGTACACACGTAAAATCCTATCACCAACTTTCGGAAGAGAAGGCCCAGTTGGCCGTTGGTATGGATGACACGTTACACATAGCATGTACCTTCCCCGAAGATGGAGTATGACTGCCATAAATGGCGGATGAAAAAAAAAAGGTCATGCACACAAAACTCCACTCCCTTTGTTGGGTAGATGAGATTAATACTTGTCTGTCCATATAGGGAGTGTCCGCAGGAGTATCAGACTGCGTACGCAGAAGAAGAAGGACTGGACCCCTCTCACTTCTATGCGCTTCCTTCAGTCAAATTTCAAGGCACCGTTTTGTCATAGCAAATATAGAGAACGCCATTACATTTTTTTGGAAATGATTAATTTTGTATAGTACCATTAGATTTCACTCAATCATCTGCAGTATTGGGACAGGAAGAAACTATTTTACAAAAGGGGGGCAA
>JADBJO010029916.1:0-18506 GCA_016801955.1 Conus betulinus | reverse complement strand
GTACATTCATGCAGGAATCGAATGTTTTATGCTCCACATAACACCAAGTGCGAAATATTTGCTATTCCTCATTTCTGGGGGACAAAAGCAAATTCTGGATAGGATTATTCTTGTTTCACCTTTAGAAAGAAAAAAAACAGCGAGGGTAGTTTTCCACACTTTATCTCCAGAAATATTTTTAACTCACCCAGCGCCCCCCCATCCCCCACACTTCCAAACCCACACCCCTACCCTTCTTTACGATTCTCAGCTTCCAAACAATATACTACTTCCCATTTCTTTCCCCCTTTGTAGTTTTTATCCGTCTCCCAAAGACAGGCAGGAACAGGAGGGGAACATTCATGGCTGGGGGGGAGAGGTGAGGGAGTGGGTACCCGCTGTTCTTAAACGATATATTTGAACATCTTTAGGGCAAGACAAGCAGAGCAGGGCCACTTGGATGGATACTATGACGTACATTTTGTTTCTGGCACCCACGTCTTTGCCTTGAATTCTTAGGGACATTGGCGGTATGCCTGTATATATGAAGAGGACGTACAAAAAAAAACTGTGTATAACAAAAAAACACATAGTCAAACGGCGGACAAGGGTGTGTGGGGTGTCTTCTGTCTCGTTTTTCTGTCCTGTCTGTCTGTCTGTCTGTCTGTCTGTCTCTCTCTCTCTCTCTCTCTCTCTTCTCTACCTCTCTCTCTCTCTCTCTTTGGTTACAAAACTACATACCAAGTGCTGCTGATTTAGAATGTCCGATTTGTCAGAAAATACAAAGAAGAGCTTCATTTCGTTTGTTCTCCTTTTGTGCAACTTCAAAGAAAACATTTTTGTACAGGGTTCAAATGCTACGAACACCCGAGTCAAATCGAATTCATATTTTTCGCAGCGTCTTAAAGACGTTGGCTATTTCCCAAATCTGTAAAAAAACCAAATGTTACTTTAAGCCATTGCGACTCGATCAGAATGTTGTGGTGTGTTGTGTACAGTTCAAAGGTGATTTTTTCTACTGTTGTAATTTAGTATTATTGGCAGATATTCTGATCAATACCCTCTCTCTCTCTCTCGCGTCTCTTCTCTCTCTCTCTATCTTTTTTCTCTTGTGGTTCTCTCTCTCCAATGTATACCATAGTATGCACGAGTGAAATCGGAAGGCTATTGAGCATTTGATGTTCCATTCTCTGTCCTTTTGGCCCACGACAAACTTGGAAAGACGAATATTTGACCCATAAGGGGCAGTACAATGCTGGAAGACTGCTAGCAACAAAAAACAGGAGAAAAAAAATGCCGCTTTATGTGGAAGCGCATGAAACGTTAGATAATGTATCTTTCCCATTGCTATAGAAGAAACAACAAAATGAATTACAAGGGGGGGCTAGAGGGGGGTGCGGGGTACGAAAGAGAATTGTGGTGTTACTGTTACTTTTCAAATGGTCCTAGACTATGGTTCGGATCCATGGAGGAAAATGACGGGTTATCAAATTGTGGAACTTTGTTAAAGATTGTTTTATCTTTCACTGGGAAACTGGTACGAAACAAACGGTTTTTACAGTTTTGGTCGGGTTGTGATTACCAGTGGGCAGGGGGGGAACAGTAATCAGGGCCGTTGCCTCGTTTCTTTCACGTAGTTGATTTCGCATTTCCCCGTGTGTGATAATGGGACACTACGGTTTTACCCTGAAAGAAGCGGCAGTTGTCCTCAAAAACGGCCTTGGCGAAATGATTGAGTTTCTGAAAGTTTGTCTAGGGGAATAGGTCGATCCAGATTTTACGTTTCCTTCCGAGGCTGACTGTGTGTTCAAGTCATTATGTGCTGATGATCTCCTCCATTTCAGGACATGAGTTAACCGGTGGTTAATTATGTTTCCCAAAACGACTCCATTCTTCGAAAATCACTTTTCCCCGGTGACAAAGCGTGAGCGCGCGTACCACAACTGAGCACAACCACCACCACATTCTACACCCGTCCCACCCTATCCCAGGAAGAAGTAAAATCCAAAACCAGCCACACACACACCACACACCACAAACCACCCCACCACACCACACACAACATTTTTCTAAAAATTATGAACTCGCTCCTTCCTTAAGGGATGTCTGAAGTGTCCCGGTACTGACAGGATATATCAGTCAAAGTACATTCCATACGGGAATTTTGAGGGAGGGTCGTGTGGGGAGTGTGGGGGGTGTGGGTGGCCCGGTGGGGGAGGGATTCTGGAACCTGGAGGCCAAGGAGCTTACTTATACCACCCTGTTGTTCTACAAGCACTCCCCCGTTGAGTCTGATTTTAGGGACGGGGGCCCAATAATACTACCCCATGGAAAGAGGAATAAATGGAAAAGTACCCACAACTTTACCCGGCTCTATGTTCCCAAAAGGGAGGTGGAAATGGAAATCAAGCACGTGCCTTTAAACACTTCTTGGGATGGGCATCTAGGGACTTACGTTCCTAGAATTAGGGTGAGCGATTTGGGAAACAAAAGGGGGAGAGAGAAACGGGTTGCCTCGGACCGTACTTGGGCTGGTGAGTTGAGTTTGGGCACCGTGGCACGGTTCTCACCCGCCGGAGGGAGAGGTTCATTTCATAGAGGCGTGGGTTGAAAAAAAGTTGGCACACGTGGCACCGGGGGCTTGCTGGCTTCGCGGTCTCACTGTTAAAAAAAACAGATCGTTAATTCATCAACAAAAGATAGGCAGTTATAAGGGGGGGGACAGGTTCTACCTGCCAAAGGATACGGAGGATCTGAAGTCCAGAAGCTCTTCCAAATGAACTCTTTTCTCCGGCTTAGAGTGAGACAGAACGGGAGAGAGGTATGAAATGAATAGCTGTGCCATAAAACAGGTCTGAGGGAATCGGCTCTCTGTTTAAGAATAATTAAGGCAACGCATGTATTTCGTCACCATTAGGTTGATGACAGCAGCTATAGCATCAAGGAACGTATCCTTTACCTGCATCGTTTCAGCAATGGCGCGGCTTCATAACCGGGACCGAAACGATAATTAAACCTGGCATAAATAAGGATTGGAAGAAAGCTAATAAATGCGAGGGTAAATCATAAGCGCGTAAGCGAGCGCGCCTAACAGAAACAAAGACAAGATAAAGGACACCAGACTAGACATAGACACAGACATAGACAAGAACATTCACACAGACACTGACACTGACACAAACACAGACACACAGACAAACAGACACAGACACCACACAACACACACACCACAGACTACAACACACACCACAGCCACAAAGCAGACACACAGACAACACACACAACACACCACACACATAATATATATATATATATATGTATATATATATATATATATATATTATATATCATATGTTGTATGTATCTAGTCGGTAGTATCGTATGTATATGTGTGGTAGATATATTATATATATATAATATGTGTGTGTGTGTGTGTGTGTGTGTGTGTGTGTGTTTGTGTAGGTATGTGTGTGTGTGTGTGTGTGTGTGTGTGGGGTGTGTGGGTATGTGTGTGATCAGAGGAGAGAGAGAAGGTATGGGAGGGAAGGACGGAAGCTGAGGGGGGAGGGATGGAGGGGGGGAGAGGGAGAGAGGGAGGGAGAGAAGATTAGAAGAAGGGGGGTGGGTGTGGGGTTTTTGGTGGGCAGAGAAAGAGAAAAGAGAGTTGTACTAGAACAAAAAGTAAGGGGAAAAGAGAGAGGAAAAAACGGAGAGAGAGAGGAGAGGGAGGGAGAGAGAGAGAAGGGAGGAGAGAGGAGAGGGAATATCCGAGAGAACGAGAAGAAGACGAGAGAGAGGATGGGGGTGGGGGCAAGCAAGGTGAACTGGATGGAGACAAGAGATGGACGGGAAAGAGGGCAATGGGTATGGGAGTAGGAGGGGGGGGGCGGGGGGGTGTAGAGGTGGTAAGTGAAGCAGAAAAATTGGCAATTAATGATTTTTGAACAGGTTTCATTTCATTGAGGAGATAGTTGTTTTTCCCCTCTTCTTTTCTACTGTTTCTTATTGTTGGCTCTTCGTGTTAAATGAGTAAGTCTTGGACTCCCTACTCCTACCCCCGCGCACTCTTGCCCTCATACCTCTTCTCACTACGGTTCTTCTCTGGTAATCCTGTCTGATGCTGCTTCTTTGCTTTTGTTTCTGTAAATTTTCTGCATACATTTTATTTGTTTTACCTTTTTTTCACCGATTTGCCAAATAGGGTGCCTGTTTTCGCAAAAGGTATGTCCGGTTGGGTGTGTACTCTTCTGTGTCTGGTTTGTTTGTTAGTTAAGTAGTACTACAAAAACCACTCGTATTGAATTTTATCGCAGCTTGGTGGCCAGGGAAGCTTAGCCATATCGGCCATAAAACCACACATCCCACGGCACATCACACAGCACACAGACAGCAGACGCACGTTGCGGTCGGCACCAGTGCACTGTTCACGCACTCGCTATAACGGCACGCACGCAACAACACATACACGCACGCACACACACAACCACCTACATCTACACAACCACTTCACACGCTACTAAGCCTTCCTAGTAATGTTATTAACTGGATACTACGCGTCCCCATAAAAAGATTTTACAGAGTATACAGTTTAGAGTCTAAATGCGCAATAGACATTAATTCATTTATTGGGTGCCATTCCGTTTTGTGATGGATACTCAGGCTAGTTCAAGCAATTGGTTATACAAATCCAGGTTTTGTATCATTCCGGTGGAAATCTTGTGGAATAAACGTAAAAAAAAACCCGTACAAATACAAAAATATAAGAACACATTTTAAGAAGGAAAAAATGGGAAAAGAGAATTCTAAATGAACCTTAAACCACTGCTTGTCATACTGAAAAAAATGTCCATCCTGTGCAGAAAAGAAATGCAGCGGTAAAGATACACACGTCGTGAATGTAACCATAGGGGGCGCGGCAACTGAGCATTGAGCATGATACCTTACGTGAATGGAAGTAGGGACGTGGCGGAAAATGGGGAGGAGTGGGAGGGAGAAGGGAGGAAGACGGTGTGTGTGTTTAATTTCTTTTGATGGAAAAGGCATGGTCCACGATTTGATTTTTTTTTTTCTTTTGGCATAGATGACTCTGATATGAAAAAAAAAAGCCGACCGCGGCTATAATGCTATTCAAGGTTCCATCTCTAAATAAAAATGTGACCTGTGACTTTCTTTGAATTTGACACGAATCCATGAGGTTTTGGTGTAGTGTTGGATCTGTGCTAACAGATATGGATGGATAGAAAGAGCAGATCCTGGGATCCCCTTGGGGATCCTATGCTGAAGCAGTCTCGTACCTCGCCCAAGAAACTCGCGGGTGACCATCGCTAATATGGAGTCATTGCAAGAGGCAATGGAAACATTGGACCTTTGGAAAACTTACCTTGCATCAAGTTTGAAAAACGAAAAGAATGGAGATAGAGAGGGAGTGACCTGGGATGTGGAGGGGGGGGGGATGGGGAGGGTTGGTGGAGGGATTGGATGGGGAGACGTGGATTGGGAGGCTCTGGTGGGAGCATGGGATACACTTTGAATCTTATCATTTTGCAACCCCGACGACTTGGAATAGAAGGAAAAATATTCCCTTTCTTGATTCCGTAGGTGAAAACAAGCGATACGATTGGAGTATGGGCCGTAGGAGGGGCGGGCCGTGCGAAGGGAGGTGGGGTTGGTGTGTGGGGGGGGGAGGGGCAGTGGGGGTGTCCAAGATCAGTTTTCATATCATTTGCAGTATATCTTACTCCTTGCCAAGTGGTTAAACGTTCGCAATTAGCCAAACAGGTTTACAGTAATACAGTAGCGTGGACGTTAAGTACGAAATAGTGTTGGGGGGCCAGAGGAGAGGAGAGAGGAGAGATGAGTACGAAAGAGTGAGAGAGAGGGATGAGAGAGAGAGGGAGACAGACAGACAGACCAGACAGACAGACAGACAGGACAGAGACCAGAGAGAGAGAGACAGAGAGAGAGACACAGATGGGGAAGAAGGACAGACAGAGACCCAGAATGAGAGAGAGTAAATCCAATCCATTTATAAAGACATCTATAATCTCATTGTCTTTTTTTTCCCATTAAATATCTATTAGAACTTATCCCGTGGCTGAAAACACTTCACAAATCAACAGGTGCAGGATAGTTAGTAACCAAAGCCGGACGGGGGCCGCAAAGGTCGTGATGGAATAACTCAGGACATGAATGCGACGAGACTCTCTCTTGCAAGCGGAGGAAGGAGAGGAGCGAGGAGAGAGAGAGAGGAGAAGAGAGGAGAGTAGAGTGGGGACACGAGAGGAGCGAGAGAGAAGAGGAAACGGGTGGAGGATGGAGGAGACGTGTTGGAGATGTGGGGGAACGCAGGGTTAGGGAAGAAGAGGAGACTGTTGTGTGTGGTTGTTGTGTGGGGGGGGGGGGTGGGGGGGGGGGGGGTGGGGTGGGGGGGGGGGGGGGGGGGAGGGGGGGGGGGTGGGGGGGGGGGGGGGTGGGGGGGCGGGAAGGGGGGTTCTTGGTTCGGGGGGGGGTTGGTGGGGGTTTTGGTTTTTTTGCAGTTCAGGTTTCATCGACATGTGACAACCAATCTAACTCCCGAACTAATAGTCTGGGACATAGGTGATGGAGGAGGATTCCTGATGCCGTTGAGCTCTACCAACCTTTTTCGGCATCGAAATCGACCAGATTCCTTTCACACAATCAATCAGGGAGTCCCTGTGTGGTTATGCACGCCCTGGACTTAGTGGCCCTCCTAGTCTGTCTTAGCTCCCATGTGGTTCCCACCTTTAAAAACATAAAATAAAACCAAAACCAAAACAAGGGTCTCTTGGATTGAGCGTATGGGACTGCAAACATAACGTGAAATTGAGGTGAAGAAGTAAGAACAGTTGGGGTGGAGTATGGGGAAAGGCCTCCAGGGGGTGGCTGGGGGGGGGTGTTGGGGGGGGTTGGGGGCGGATGATGGCGATGGAGGAAGGTTTGAGTGTTAGAATGGGGAGTGAAATCAACGTATTGGAATCAGGTGAGTGAAATTGAGGATTTGTGGTTTTTTGCGAACACGTGTATTTCTCTCGGCTTGATCTATCGGCTCTGCTCTCTCTCTCTCTCTCTCGGATCTGTCTCTGGTTCTGACTCCCTCCTCCCTCGCGCTCTCTCTCTCTTCTGAAATGATTTTTATTAACACGTGTTTTTGAGCTACGGTTATTTTAAACTTTTCTGTGAATTCGTTATTGCGTTAGCAGAAAACACTACTGAGCTGAGATCTAAATAGTACATGGTCTCCTACGAAAAAAAAAAAAAAGAAAAAATAAACGAGAAATATTAAGAAGCGAGTGGTGTGTTTGCCCTGTTGTGATAAAATGATTATTTTTGGTTACTTCGCGGTAGCTTGATTTATTTCACCGCCTATCAGGTTTGCATAAGTCGAGATCCACCTTCTCTAAAAAAGAAGGGTCGTTTCTGGTTGGTCGAGTGATTATAAAAGAAGAATATGAATCATGACAAGTTTGTGTATCAATTTTACTGATGGCACGTATTTTTTATCAATTGCGTTCGTTTGGTCTGCTCTCAGCTCATGCGTAGCGGTTATGAGATTCATAATGTTGAGAGGAAGAATGTTCGTTTTTGTGCGTGGGGCGTGCGTGTTGTGCTATCCGCGGGTGTTGTAGTGATGTGCGTTGCGTTGTTGTGCGTGTGCGTTGTGTGTGTGTGTGTGGGGTAGTGCGGCTTGCGCGGCGACGCGCGTGTTGGGTGTGGTGTGTGCTTAGCGTTTGCCTCTCCATCTCTCTCTCTTCTATCTCCTACTCTGTTGCGGTGGCGCGCGTGTGTGTGTGCTGTGTGTGTGTTGGTGTGTGTGTCGGTGTGTGTGTGGGTGTGTGTGTGTGTGTGTAGTGACAGGCGAGAGAAAGAGAAGGAGGTATAGGAGGCTCACCGGGCAATAAAAGAGCGCAGGGGGGGGGGGGGGGGGGTGATCGCTGATAAAAAGAAAAAAAATGCAACAGACAGAAAGACAGGGACAGTCGGACTGAGGACAAAACGACGAACAGCGAGGGAAGACAGAGAGTGTGGGTTGGAGAGAAGAAGCAGAGAGGGGAGAGATTTTTTTGATTGATGAGAGAGAGAGACAGACAGAACAGGCAAGAACAGGACAGACAGACACGGACAGACAGACAGGCAGACAGACGAGACAGGAGCGAGAGAGAGAGATTGGCTGTAGTATTTCAGATATGGGATCAAACAGACAGAGACAGAGAGAGACAGACAGACAACAGAGAGAGGAGAGTAGAGCGTATGGTGCCGACAGACAGGGAGACAGACAAACTGGACGTCAATGACACAGAACAGAGATTTTCGTATGATTTTATCATAGTCACACATGGATTTTAAGCATTTGCACCGTTATCACTGATTTTTCGATGAACAATATCACTAGGTCGGACACCACACACACACACACACCCATTCACACACACACAGAAATGAGAGAAGAAGAGATTGAGATTGATGAGTAGGGAAGAAGAGGACGATGAGAGTGGACTTATAGACAGACGGCGGACTAGTACTGTGACAGACAGAGAGAGAGAGGGTTAGAGACAGGAGGAGCGGGACAGACAGACAAAAAGACAGACAAACAGACGGCCAGAAAGAACAGATAGTGACAGACATGACAGGGACTAACAGAGGACAGACGATTATAGTGACTAGGCAGATCTAGAGACAGAGGAGTGGGTGCCAGACAGCCAGATAGAGAGAAAGGACAAACTGGCAACTGACAAAGAGGAGAGAGGGGAGGTTGGATGTGGGGGGATGAGGTTGGTTGAGGGTTTGATGGAGGATGTGATAATAAGGATTGGTGGTGTGCACAGCAGACAGGACGGGAAAAGCAGATGGAAAAAGAAGGACCAGAGAAACAAAGAAGGAAGATCAGGTCTGAAGGGTATAAAGAGGGAGTTACGAGAGTATGGAGGGGGTGGGAGATGGGCGGGCATTGGGGGGCAAGATGGTGACATCTGCGTGGACAAGGAGTCAGGTTGTGCCTTAGGGAGTTATGTGAGAGAGGGAAAAAAATTATATAAAAAGACAAAGAAAACGGAGATTGGACGTGATTTTTGGGTTAGTTTGGCGTGTGCAATTTTGAATATTGTTTATCTAGCGCTTGAATTGGCAACGGCAAAAAAATTAAAAGAGGAGAAGAAGAAGAAGAAAGGAAAAAGAAGAAGAGAGAAGAAAGAAGAAGAGAAAGAAGAAGAAGAAGAAGAAGAAGAAGAAGGAGGGGGAGAGAGAGGAGGAGGAGAAGGAGGAGGAGGAGGAGGGAGGACGAAGACGTTTTATCCTGTTACGACGACGACAGAAGAAGATTTGAAGGAGGAGGGAGGGAGGAGGAGGGAGGAGGATGGAGGGAGGAGAGCGAGAAGTTGAGAAGAAGGGTTAGAAGAGAGGGGCCGAAAATGGGGAAAAGAAAAAAAGAAATAGAAATCGTTTTTTTAGTCAAGGGAAATCAAGACAACCATTACTATCTGCCAAGGAGCACACGGCGAAAAAACAAAACAGCTTGATTGCATCGGAGGGTTATATGTGACTTTAAGGTTGGGGCGATTTGTTTTGAGTTAGGAATGGGGCTTTTTTTTCCTAACCTTTTTCTCTCGTTGTTTCAGAGGTCTGGCCCAACAAGACTCTATGTATTTCGGAGTAGTTAATCTTTAATAGCATTATCCCTCCTCTGTCTTTTTTTGTTTCTTGTGTTGTCTTGTTCTGCCCGACTAAGTCGGTTTTTTGGTTTTTTTTGGTTTTGTTGATTTAGGGTTTTTTTCTGTTGATTTTGGCTGTCTCATCTTCTTCTTGGAACCAACGGTGATCTGTGTTGCCAAGGAAAGACTCAAGGAACAGCATCCTTCTCCCGAATCTGCGATTTTTAAAAAAATTTCTGTCTCCTCCTCATACCTCTCCTCCATCCTCTTCTTTGCATCATCCTCCTAATCTTCCTTACTCTCTTAATGTTTGTCATCCTCCTCCTTCGCCTTTCCTCGTCTATCCCATCTCTTTAATCAACTTTACTTTTCTTTGTGTGCTTCTACATTTATCTCTTCGGTTTTTGTTCTATTTTTTGGTGTGGAATTGTCCTTTTCTTTACTCTTTTCGGTTATTCGTATGCTAATGAGTGCTGCTACGCTGCTGCTGCTCTCCGCAACATATCGTCTTCTGCTGTGCTGTTTACGTCATCCTTCTCTCGGTCCTCGCCTCAACGTAGTCTTCTTCTTCGTTATTCGTGCTTCTTGCTCCGTCTGTCTCTATTCTTCGTACGGCGTCTGTCTTCTGTTTTCGAGCTGCTTCTTACTTACTTTTCGTTGCTTCTTGTCTCATCTTGCATGGGTGTCTTCTTTATTTCTCTCGTCTGTCTTCTTCTATTTCTTCTATTTCTTTTACTTTTCTTTGCTTCTGTCTTCTTCGTCTCTTCGCTCGCTTCTTCTTTTTCTCTCTTATTCTTCTTCTTACTTTCTTCTCGCCTTCTCTGTTGTCAATATCCATCGAAAAGGGGGTCAGGAGGACTAGGTCCAAGGGACAGTAGGGCTTGCCAAAAGCAGCCAACGAAACTGAAAGTATCACCATGTCGGGCAGGGAGTGATACGCTGTTTCCTTAATCTTCTCTACAAGGTCTGTCGAGGGGTCAGGCTGGATGATTTTCTGTGTGAGACTCGTGAAAGACACACCCAGACACACACCCACACACACACACACACACACACACACCACACACACCACACACACAACCACCACACACCACAAAAACTTCTCCTTTGCCACCTGCCCATCCCCCTCCTGACCACTTCTCTCTGCACTAAGAATAAAAACCGATCATGGCCGCGGAGATAAAACAATCTTCTTGAAGTTGTTAGCCCAGTGTCAGACCCGGAGGACCAACCCGCCGTTTGCGTGGCATTTCGTGTCGTCTGTGTCTGTCTGGATGACTGCCTGCCTCGACTGTTGTCTGGTCGTCTGCTGTCGTATGGCACCTTCCACTTTTCATTCAATTTTTCGGCGCAGCAGAACGGACAGTTTCAGGTCCGGTGTACCATTTTCTCCTTCTCTGGATGCCATTAATGGCAGGAGTGGGTTGCCACGAGGGTGAACATACTGTCTTCACGCCCTCTTATTGACATTGTTATATAGGCCCTAACAACATGTCAGTCATGGTTCAACAAGGTTCAGAGCTGCTCATTGTTTGGGAGATTTGCTTTCTACGCAACTGGAAAAGCCATGTACCGGAGTGGTCCAGCGCCATGCGCCCAGCCTTTGTGTGGATAAATCATGTTTTGTGATGTGTGAGCGGATGAAACGGCTTACTTTTCCCAACGTAAGACACAGGCATTCACTTCCAGATTTTCGTCAGGGTTTTTTCAAGATCCTGTAACAAATTAGGGAAAATCTCCATTCCAGCTGTCATACTGAGCCAAATTCTTAGGAGTAATTTTGACAAAAAACGTCATTTCTCAGCCACCATTATATTGATATTGCGCTTCGAATTCCTTTCTGCCAGAATTTTTGTTATGTTTGAAAGCTATGAATATTTCTGCCGGGTCGTAGACACATGAGGGGCGCTGATAAGAACAAACTTTGTCTGCACCCTATACAGTGTTTGGTCCGTATCCACATGACCATGGTGTTGCGTTGTACGGCTCGCAAGACCGCTCTTGATTTCTAACATCTTGTTGTACCGTGTATGTTTCTTATACCATCAGGGCTGACAGTCTCTCGCACTCTGGTGTAGCACATTCTTTTTGCTACCACCCGGTACCAGCCGAGAGCCAGAGGCAGTGCTCAGACGCGCTCCACTAGTGGTTTCAATGTGCCGTAGAGCAGAAGACGTCTTGAATACATTGCCGACGTCTCTGAACCGGAAACCTTCTAGTACGATATACGGGGTAACGGATGCGGTCGAGCGCTGCTCAGTCCAAGCAGAATTCCGCTGGACAAGCCCAATGCAGGAAGCGCCCTAGATGTATTCACCGCCTCGTGGGGTCTTCGAGCACAACCACGCGCTGGAATAGCTAGGTGAAACTAGGAAAGTGGCCCGATGCTCCAATCATAGAGCCTCGCGCGACTTTACCACTACCCCAGAATCGATTCGGTTGAATATCAGCTTCTCAAAGAGCTACCAGCTCTCTGGCAACCTGTGCGGGAGCGACCCTTCAAAATTCCCACATGCATCCTCTACTGATCAACAAAACCCTCACTCATATCTCCCCCCAAAACCCTAGTAGTACAATCATTACTTAGCCACGAATTACCAAAAACTAAACCTCTTTTTTCACACCGTCCCCATCGAATTACCAATACCTACATATTGAATTTCCGTTCTCCACCAGCATTCACACACACTAAAACATCTATATTTTAATCTTCTTATAAACAAAATTACATACAAATCATCAACCCCTTCCCTCCTTACGCTCTTATTTAATATTCCATAGTCTCTCTTATTATTTTACCGTTATAATTTAGTTCACACTTAAGCCGGGCTTGGGTGCTTTAAATATGATTATGGTGGTGTCGGCGGGGATTCCGACATTTTGTTATTTGTATGTTATGGTAGGTGGGAGGTGTTGGGTGTGTTTGTACTGGGAGGGACATTACTGGGGTAGTTTGTGTTGGGGTGAAGCGAACCTCTGATGCTGTGGCTATTTGACGGTAGGTGGTGTTGTTCTTTGATAACCCAAAATTATGTATATGGAACTTAGTCCTCTTTCTTCTCTTCTCTTCTTCGTTCAATCAGACAGGAACCCCAGAGGAAATGTAGTGAGATGCTTTGGTACGGCGGAAAACCACGTGATCCAATTAATACTTTCCTACATCGGTAGCTTTTTTTTTTTTTGTTGTTGGCAGGGCCAGGTCTATGCCCTAGCTTTTAAGGCGGACAGTCCGGAGGTTAATGTATTCCGTATAGGGGGTGTACAGTATGCCAATGAAGAGTCTCGCCAATATGGAATTTTGGGTGAAAAGTGAGTGTGCAGTATGGAGTAATCTTGTCCTCATTTCGCAAGTTCACTTGGTTGACTGGGCAGCAGTAGCAGCAATCATCTTCTTCTGCTTCGCCTTGATAATACTTTGGTGTTATTTTCAAAGGAGACTCCTGTCCAGTTGTGGATGGGCTGTGTCCCCTTCCTTTGACAGTTGGTCAGCCCTCATTGCAATCATTGCAGTGTGAGGGAACCACTGGCTTATCGTGTGTCCGGACGCGCAAGAAGGGACAGGGAAAGACCAGGGAGTCATTCCGTGTCTGTAGTGTTCAGCCCGGCAGGTAACTTTCGTGCGCATGGATCTTGTGTTCTGTGTCTGGGGGTGAGTGTATGGAGTGGTGGTGTTTTTTTGGTTGTCTGCGAGTGTGTCTCGTCGGTCTGTGTGCGTATCGTGCGTTGGGATGCGGCACTTATTGTGTGTGGTGGGGTGGGGTGTTTGTGTCGTTTTGTGTGCCCTCTATATGAGACCCCCCGGTGAGTTTTTTTTTCTTTTTCTTCCTTTTTTTTCCCCCCCCCCCCTCACCTCCCCGCCCGCATGTTTCCCGTAGACCTTTTCTCGCTGTTTCCCCCTCTGTTCCCCCCCTTGCGCGTTCTCCTATGTTCTCATCCCTCTCTCTGGCTTTTGCCCATTCACTTACTTGCAACAATGTACCCAATACCCCAATCCATGCATTTTAAGTCTTTGCTTGCCACTATATGTCCTTGTGCTTTACGCGTGCATGTGCTGCCTTTTTTTCCCATTGTATGCTTGTAGTGTCTTTTTTTCCCTTGGGGAGTCTTGTTTTTGCCTTTCCTGTTCTACTTCGCTATTTTTCCCCGCCCCCCTCTCCCCCACACCCCCCCCCTCCTCCCTTCTCCTGCCCTCCTTCCTCCTAGTGTCCGCGCCACTTCTGTTTGTCTCTCGCTTTTTATTCTCCTCCCTCGTTCTTTTCTCTGGAGTCGGTCTTGATTTTACCTGTTTCTTTGTCATTCCGCGAGTTCTTCTTCCCAGTCCAGTCCCCCCCACCCACCCCCTGCCCTTTCCTGCTGCCTTCATGTTCTGGTGCTTTTACTGACTACTCCTTCCTTAATTCGCTACTTGCGCCGTTATGCCGAGTTTTTGCGATCTTTCGCGATCATGAGAAAGAGGTCTCACAAGTTAGACTTCATTTCGTCGCGGTGTTTTTCTCTGTTGCTGTTGATGTGGTGTGGTGTGTGTTCCTCTGTTGGTTTGTTGATAATGTTCCGGGAACCCAGACTGTATGGGTTCAGCCACAACCATAGTTCGTGCATCTTCGAAATCGGTAAAGTGCAAGATTTGTTCCTTGTGCTCTCGGGAGAGTTTGATCTGAGCAATCTCTCGAGTCTCTCGTCACTCGCATCTTGGGAAGTCCTCTCCTCTTCTCACCTCTCTCTCAGACGGGTCCCTCGCTTGTAGCCTCCTCTCTCTCTCTCTCTCTCTCTCCTCAAAACCATTTTTTCTTATGAATATTGCTATACATCTCATGGATAGATAGATGACTGACTAGATATAGATAGATAGATAACAGTTCCGACAGACGATCGAGACAGGACAGGCAGACAGACAGGCAGACAGATGCATAACAAATGGTCCTGCTCCAATGTCAATTGGCGCATATCATCAAGAGATTTAACATTTAGCGACTCTTAAGCGCTCTTTTCGTAATATTGACGCATTCCTGAATGAAGTCATATGCACTCCCCAGCCCCAACAGCCCCCATCGGTCAGGCTTTTCGCCCTTCTTAACATTTCGCTGCATTCCTCCGATTCGCTCCCTTCGCCATCGTCACGAGCTTTTCAGTCCCCATCGCCTTTTCTTTTCAATCCCCACCTCCCTCTTTTCAAATCTGGTTATTGGGGCTAAGGCCATTGTCCGTATGATGGCACAGCCGACTGATCATCAGAACTTGACTCTAGCGCCCCACCTCCTATTTATTGGGCCACTATAATTATGATAAGACATGAATGCATAGGCTATCTCGATGCACGTTGATGAGGAGAGAGTTCAGTATTGCAGCCTACGTAGTTGTGGATACGCTGACATGTCTGACCTCAGATGCGATTTATATTTGTTCTGGCTGTTTTGGAAACTAGTTCATTGATTTTTTGGTTTAGGGAAATTGAAACTCGGTACATGCACGGCAAACACCCACACACACACACACACCACACATCATAGGCCTTTGATATACACAATTATGTCCACAATGTCACGACGCAACTTGGTGACTCGAGAGTTAAAGTTCCGACACTCTTGTGAGCAACATTCGTGTACCACATGCCGTGCAGTTTGGAACATTCAATTTTCGTTAAGGGTTTGTAGAATTAAGTTCGCATGCACTATTGATTGATGCCTTTTTGATGATCAGATTATGGACTGCAATTGGCTCAACGCACACACACATTACACACAGCCTGTGTGTTGTCACATCACAGGATTGGAGTCTTGTGCTTACCCACACTCGGATGGGCTTTTCTAGTTCTGCATTCGGGCACAGGTGGTTGGCATCGTGTGAAGTTAGTGAAGGCATGGAGGCGCACTGACATGTTTAAGGTGTGAAAAGAAGACGGAGGATGTTGTAGCAACGGGAGATATACAGTGCAAGGCAGAGCGTGTATGCGGGCTCCTTTTGTGCAAGCAGGCACGCACAGTCTTTCAGTCCTCAATTTGACACCATGCACGATGGAACACAAGGTATCAATTTGCCTCCCGTTGCTACAGCATGCCAGCAGCACCATTTGCCACTTATTACCGGAACGACACATCAGATCGGCACTGTGGCACTGTGCACAACGAGCACATCAACGACACAGCGGTTCGTATTCACGTAGTACGGTCTGTCATGACACCATCTCCACAGTTGGCACCGAGAGAGACTGGACATTTAAGAAAACATTATGAACAGAATACCAACGTTTTTCATTCAAAGCAAAGAAGCATAATTAACACACCAAAATACGCGCGCACACATACGAGCACTCGTACACACATGCATTCACTCTCATAAAACACACGCATTGCACGCCACACATACGCGCGCACGCACCCACACATCCACGGCCCATTCAGGATACGCTTCGGTGCTCGCACCCCGATCGTCGGTGCGCAACAGCAGGGGCCCAGAAATCCACCAGTCGGACATCGACACAGTTTGGAGAAGCTATAGAGACAAAAAGTATTTCGGGAAGGATGTGTTCCATCAAACGGCAATGTAAGGTGCAGGTGCTGCTGCTGGTGAATCAGACGACGACCTTCAAGAATATTCTGCGATCCGTGTTCGGAAGACGATGCGCTTTTTCTGGTTTAACAACCAGGAAGAAAAGACACATGTCATAAGAGGAATGTCTTAAATTGTCCTGCATTTGGAAAGGAGAGACGCATCGGCAACACGAAGCAGCATGCAGAGACACCAAGCGCATGTGCTGCACGCTGTCCCGACGGACTGATCCAGTTTTACCTGGGGTGGACCGTCGTCTACAGAAACTGACAGTGACACCACACCAGTGACATTTTCTCGTTCATGATTTCAATCACGTAAAGTGAAAAAAAAAAACAACGGATTTTATTGCTGTGGTTTCCATGTTAATAATAATCGAAATTTGAGTCGCGTTTTGTATTGTAAATCCAGTTTCCCGCCGTCGATTGGCTTAAAGGGCTTTTACAGACCTACAGCATTAACTTGCGTTCATTCGTTCGTTTGTCCAAAAACATCAAAGCAAAATAAGCCTATAGAGGAGATAATTTCTACATTACACTAACATAAACATACACACACACCACACACACACAACACACACACACACACACACACACACAACACACACCACACTGACACACTGAGACCCATATATACCGGAATTCAGAAAACACCAATTCTGTGTGACTATACATGTGATATCCATTACATGGTAGTCAAGGGTCATAAAGTAGGTGGAACTGGCTGACATATTACTCGTAAGAGTCGAACAGCTTATGGGTGTATATGGATTGGGGAAGGGGAGAAGAGGGGAGGAAGGGATGGGGGGGGGGGGGGTGGGGGGGGGGATGATGGGGCTGAGCTTACTCCGTGCAAATTAGATGCCGAACCCATACTGATATGAGAGCTGCCTTGAATAAGATGCAAATTAGACCTTGAACATTATTGGAGGGCATGGAATATGCCTTGAATAAGATTTTTTAACGTTTCAAACATTCGGAATGGGTTCTAAAAAAAGGAAAGGCTATACAAGGGCGCCTCAACCGGGGGGAGGCGGGGCGGTGGTAGAGGTTCGGGGGGAGGGAGGCACGAGGAGAGGGTGGGGCGGTGGAAGAATTAAAAATATCTTCCAAGTGGATGAGATTTAATAAGAGTAACAGCCAACATTGCCAGGCTCCAGCCGTTCTCATAACTGGGATTAAAAAACACTTGACAAAGTCAACGGAAGCTTGAAGGACTTCATCTTATCATGAAGAGGCTGACAAGTGAAAGTTTGTACTTTGTACAGTTCAGTACAGTCAAATGAAAATGAGGGATATCGAGAGTCCTGACCACATGCACAAGCAGGTGCCGGTTTAAATACCTACCTAACCCCAACCATTAACCCGCAGCCTATGTACAAGGTTACGATTAGGGATGGGCCTGGAGGATTAGCCACAACATTTGCTTGTTGGTTTGTCATATCCCATCTGTGCTTCCGAGCTGAATCTTCCAGATATGTATACTGTCCTTATGTTCCAGGAATTGGAACTTGTCCAGAATGTGGATAGCTTGTCAGATGAAGAAAAGACATTGTAAGGATAGGCTTATACACACCCACAACACACAGCACACAGTGCAAAACACACACACCACACAACCCAACCACCCACAACACACGCACACAAGCACGCCGCCCACAGCCCCACGAACTGACACACCTCACACACACACAACAACACACACCCACAACACACACGTTTATAGCGACGCACGCACGGCACTGACGCATCGCACGCGACCCATCGGCACGCACGGCACACACACACACACGCGCCTGCGGCACACACCACACATGCGACTGCGCGCGCGGCGCACACATGCCATGCTAAACTAAAAGTTTACTATGAAGCTAGTTGGGTGTCTCCTTATACGTATCTCAAAGCTTTTAATAATATATAGAAGCAAAATTTTTGTTCTTATGGAAACAATTGTCATCTTTATAATTTGTATATGAATTGCCAGTACGCGAACTAACCCTCCAATGAGTTGTTTCGAGGACACATGCACAGAGGAAAACAGAAAGAGAGAGAGAGAGAGAGAGGAGTAGAGAGAGAGAGATTTGGTTGTTTTTGAGAGAGAGAGAGGAGATTTTTTAGATTTTCGGGGGAGGGACAGGGGGAGAAGAAGGGGGGCGGGGGAGGGGTGGGGGGGTTGAGAGGGGGTGAATCAGCTGACCACGAGGAAAAACAAAAAGAGAGAGAAACAAGTCGAAAAATTTAGGTTAATATTTGTATGAAAACAACCACGAAGATAAGAATACCCCTCACGGACGAGTGCCTGCGTCCAACCACACAG
>JADBJO010029915.1:0-18507 GCA_016801955.1 Conus betulinus | reverse complement strand
AGAAGGTCAATCTTACTTGGAGTCGTGGAAACACGTGACGCGCCCGATTCGACCTGTTCCATCTCCACAGGCCATGGAACAATGCATTTTCATTTCAAGTTTGTGACTTCCAGAGAAGATAAATCTGTCATAAATTGATTTAGCCTATGTTCTTTTGTGTATTCAATAAGCATTACTTTCCACCCTGTTTGCTATGTTTAAAAGTATTCTGGCTTGTAACGTTGATAACTTTTACGAAAAAGATGTGAACATATGGAGAAGCAGCAGGAACGTCAGAAGACAGAAATACTAGGAAATCCTACTGAGCTGGGGGAAAGAAGAAAACAGCAGTGTGCAGCATCAGGTGAAAACAGCCAGGTTGGCAATATGGGAACAGTGAACTAACAGAAAAGTAAACATGGGACAACAGGACATAGAAACCAAGTTTGGTCATCAGAGAAGTGGCAATAGAATGGAAGTGAAAAAGAATAGGATGGAATAACTTGGTATACAGAACATCAGTGGCAAAGCCCAGTTTCTAGAATAGTTCTATTAAAAGGTATGAACAGGGGGATTTGGAAGGCATATTGAAATGCTGAAGAAAAAAAAAATGTAAGAAGGAGACAAGATATCAAAGAGATGAGAAAGGTGTGGATGGTTCGAATATGTCAGAGGGAATGAAATGGAAATAAAAATTCGAGCATTGGAAGAAGATATGGAATAATGAGAGTTTTGAATGTAACTGCAGACACTGGAGTTGGTCTACGTTCATTCTTAATAAAGAGCAGCACTTTCAAAACGAACATGGCATCCACACACACACACACACACACACTCTCTCTCTCTCTCTCTCTCCAAAAGGTATGCTGTGGATATGGATGGTTAGGGTGAAAAGAGATGGACATGGCAGGGAATGGAGTCTACAACCAATGGCAATAACAAGGCATGTGGCCCATTCCTGTTCATGTTCCCACTTGGAAAAAAAAACGGGAAATGAGAAGAATGAGTTGGGATAGAAGGGAAAATGCTGAAAATGAGAAAGGATATGTTAAAGGAGAGCAAGCACACGCAAACATGCATACTGTGCGCGTGCCTGCGAGTACGACTGTGCATGAGTGTATGTGGGCAAACGGGAGGTTATGTGGTGATGGCAAAGAAAGTAAAGGTTGGGCTGAACAGGATCGGGGTCAGTAAGGGAAAATAGGATCATTTGGGTAGATAGAGGAAAGTCTGGAAGGAAAAATGAAAGAGGAGTGGGAAAAGAAGGGATGAAGGGAGACGTAAGGTAAGGTAATGTTGCTTATAGCCCAGCTGACTGCAAAGGGCCATATCAGGGCTGTCACCACATTAAAGAAGACAAGAAAGGAACTAGACAAAATCATACATTTTGCTCTTAGTCAACTGTACCCCAAACAGCATGTAGGGTTCAAGTTTTCAGGTTAAAAAACATAAAAAAGTAATCCTTATGACCCAGCCCACAAAACAGAGCCTTTTCAGGGCTGTCAAACTTAATCACACAAAACCATCACTTAAAAAAAATCAAATCAGATCATGGGGAAAAAAAAATTCAGAGAAAAGAAACAAACACAAGCAGTTTTGCTAAGCTGTTGACATTCTAAGACATAGAAAATAGGCTACACAGAGAATAACTGGCATTTCACTGATTTTTCACCAGATAAAAGTGAAAAAAAAAATGACAAAAAATGTCAATGCCATAGGCAAACAGCCACTGGAGACAGCAACGCCCAGCGTCCACTCTGGACAGTGTGAACAATTTTCACTGTCTAAATGCCAGGTAGCGACAACAACAAAAAAAAAGGCTGCATGTCATAAGACCAAGCTGTGCTGATGGTGCCAGGCATTCTGCTTGACTGTTCTCACCAGTTAAGATTAGAAAAACTACAACAATAATGTGTCCAAAAATGAAACACAGAAATCCATGGACAAATAGAGACTGCATTGTGAACAGCTAGTATCAACTCGACAGAGTCTACAACTTTCATTACATGGTCGATATTTCGCCCCCATCCCCCTCAAAAAAAAAAAAAAATCAATTACAATAAATAAATGAAATGCTGGCAAGTCATACATCATATCTAGAACAAAGTGGTAACAATTTCAAGAAGAGAGTAATGCAAGTGTTGTTCTAGCCCACTATTCAGCTCGTTCCACTTGGAAAGGTAGGGATGGTTTCAGTGACAGCCCAGCCAACCACATGATTCTATGTGACCCTTTTCCCTGCGTGTTGACAGCCCTGAAGAGGCCCTGTGTGCTTGGCTGGGCTGTGGTAACAAAGGACTGAAAAGTTACAGTCAGCAGGATAGTGCTGTTAACTTTGACAAGTGATGTAGGGTTATATTCTAAACTTTGTCAATGCAGGGGGATGCTGTACACCTTTGATACATACAGCAGGATAATACTTTATTACTCTACACTTTGACAAAGCCAGAGTGAGAATACTGTACGTTGAATACTCAGTGTGATGAATACAGCTGGATAATACTATACACTCCATGCTTTGACAAAGCCAGTGTGAGAATACAGTACATTGACACTCATTGTCATGATGAATATGTCAGGATAATACTACATACTCTAGACGTTGACAAAGCCAGTGTGAGAATACTTTACATTGAACACTCAGTGTAAAGCATGTCTTCCACTTCTGTTTTCAAAGTTCTGATATTTTACTGTAGTCGGTTCCCAAATAAAGTGCATACATACAAAGTGACTACATCGGATGCTGTCACTGCGAGTCACTGAACCAACACATCGTGCAATAAACACGGATTCCTTGCAAAAGCAGCTCTGTGTGTGTGTGTGTGTGTGTGTGTGTGTGTGTGTGTGTGTGTGTGGAAGGCAGTGGACTACCACAGCAATTTCTATGGGAAAGATATTGGGATAAGACTTTTTTAATTCTGTGTGGAAGACCAGCAGGGGAAGTACTGGCCAACATCATGAGAAACACTACACTACTCATGGATAGAGGTTCTGGTATGGTTGAAGATCAGTCGACATTTACTGTTATTGAAACGAAGGTGGGGGAAGTTGTTCAGTTCTTGCAGTCCAGCAGACCACCGGGGGGGTGGGGGGAATTTAGGGCCATCACTTCATGAAAAGCTGTCCCATGTAAGTCTTTTCTGTTCTTTTAAATAATACACCAGTTCATTTCAAACATACTCAAAACACTCTAAAACAGGGTCTTTCTTCCACATTTGCTTAAATCAAATGCAAACACTCAAAATTTAAATCTTGTGGAAAATCCATGACCAAGGTCTTTGTGGATATACCCTAAAGTATGTATGTCTACTGTTGTGCAAATTCCATCTTCCTATGACCACATGTTTTATAGTGAGCGACACATCTGGTATGCACCATGGAACCCCTCACTCTTTGTACTGCTGTGTGAAAAAAAAGTAGACTGGTGTGTTATCAGGACAAAACTGTTCCATCTATCCAATACCAGTGACAGATGGTAGGAATTCTTTCAAATTTGGACAGATCTGGAACAAACAAAAAAAAAGTGTGTTCCAAACCTCTTACCACAGGTCTTTGACACAACTGTGAATTTTGGGTTTCACGCTTGTGTTGGGGATAGATTATCTGGTCAAAATCTAACTTGCAGGATTCTTGGCCAATCGCACTGCTTTGAATGGAAACCGAAATGGGAAACGAAGCAAAACAATGTTTTAGCATCAGGTTTAAGACATGTGTAAAGTTAAAACAATTTTTAGGGATGGTTCAGACCAGCCATGTCCTCCAAAGCAGAAAGGGAGTCAGAATGACAAAATTCTCATGCTTGGATTGATCAGTGTGCCAGAACCAGGGCTGTGGTTTCATCAGAGTTGAGGGAACTGTCTGAGAGACGTTTTGAACATTCCTGAGCATGAGCAGCTGAGCAATAAGTAATGCAAACAAGTCCTCCTCACACTTGGAAATGTTCTGATGAAAAATGAAAAGTCTTAAATGCCAGAGAGGTGGTGGAGTCCTGGCTGAAAGGTAAGTTCAGAACAATAAGCAGTGTTTAAAATGTCCATGGTGGATTGTCTAGGAATCTATGGTGGATTGTCTAGGAATCTACATAGATCACAATCAATTCCATTATCAGTATTGGTATTTTGCAAAGTTTTGGAAGAACATGTATTTTTTCATGAGTGGAACAAAATTTGGGATTATGTTCAAATTTCTATTTGGATATTGGAATCCAGGCATGAGTAGATGAAAACAGGGAACACAATGAAATGGAATAGCAGAGGAAAGATGGAAAGAGTGATGTGGAACACCCTTTTTTTTTATATAGACCCTTTCAAATATAAAACTACATCACAGCTTAATCTAGGATTTTAGAAAAGGGGGGCAGTCCCACCCTCATATCAAAAAAGGAGGGCACTCCCCCCCCCCCCCCCCCCGGGCAAGGGCCACTTCTTCAGCCAATCGTCTTTGAAACCAGTGTTCCCTTACACTGGCACTCTTTTCAGGCTGGTTCACCAAGATTTTGGATGTAGTCACGGTTTCTTCATGATCTTCTCCACCCTCGCATGGCACAGAAGCTTTTTTTTTTTGCTTTTCCTCCACAAAAGTTAAGTCGAATTGGGTGGGTGCACGCTTCATTTTGGAAAATATCCAATATGGCGCCTTAAACTCTCGCAACTTCTCGTAGGTGATCGAGATGGAGGAGATGAATGCCGCCGATTGGTTGATTTACACTAACAGCCAATGAAATATCAAGAAATCGTTTGCTCTTGCTCAGTTTTTCAAGCACATGACAAACGAGCGCCCGCAACGATCAGTGAACAGGCAGGCAGTCCTGCAACTGTGCTGGAGTCTGCCCGCATTAAGACTCAATAATTGCGGGATGGAACAGATTTTCGGGGGACTGTACCAATCCCGCCCTCTAGATTAAGCTCTGCTATATGCGAGTGAGGAGATCATTCACTCAGTCCATCACACATGTTACTGATTATAATACAACACCATCCAAAACGTCAAACAATGACATACATGTCCAACCAAGTCCACGGTCAGCAATGATGATGAGCACATCTATTCACACATGGCACACAGTCTGGATCACTGACATTTCCACAGAGAAATGCCACAGGATACACACTTGGAAGGTGTTTCACCTGTTGATTTCTATCATGTCTTTCAGCAAAGTCAGGAAGGAACAAACACAGAGGGTCTGGGTCCCTGGTGCTCTATCCTGGTGTTCCATGACAGATGTCCAAGTGCCTGAGGAGGAAGATGTGTAGATGGGAAACGGGATCAGCAGATACCAGCGTAGTCAGGCATTAAGGTGTGAGGTGAAGTCGTTGGCTGACCAAAACTGGAGTGGAACCCAGGGAACCATGTCTCTGTAATGTCTGCAGAGCAAACAAGAAGTCTCTCAGAGGGGCTCATGTGGCACTGCCATAGAAATCATTCAAAATGGTAAGCATTGTGCAATGTTTACAATCAACTATTTTGAGCTCTTTATCTTACTACTCGCAGATGATGTTGTACTGTTATCAAAGACAATAACTGGTTTGCAAACCCAGTTAAATAGTCTGCAACATGCAGCTTTTTTCTCTTGATCTGAAAGTGAATTTAGGTAAGAGCAATATAATTGTGTTCAAAAAGGTGGTTATTTAGCAGTGAGAGAACACTGGAGTATAACCATGCTGTGATGCCTGTGGTAAATGCTTATAAATAAATACTTGGGTATACCGTTTTCAACAAAACTCAGCTTCACATTAGCATGCAATGGCCTGGTAAGTAAAGCAAAGAAAGCTCTGCTTTGTATTATGAGAAAACTTCATGTTTTGAAGAATTCTACTAGTTCAGATTTGTTTATTTGAAGTTATTTGATTCCCAGGTTCAACCCATTGCTCAATACGGTGCAGAACTTTAGGGGCTAGACGTTGCAGCCCGCCATTGCCAAAAAGTACATCTTTTTGCCTTCAAGAAATTTTTGGAGTCGAAATGCGAACACCCAATGATCTTGGCTGATGGAGAGACCAATAGATATCCTATTTATTTAAATTCTGTATTAAAGCTGTATTCGATACTGGTTGAAATTAACTAAAATGAATTATTATTGATTACCACGGAAAACCTATGCGATGTTATATGACCTAGATGTAAGAGATAAAGAAACTGGGTGTCAAATATCCGTAGGCAATTATATAAATTTGGATTTGTTTATGCTTGGATGAACCATGGCGTGCAAAATGATAGATTATTTTCTTTGTGAATTTAAAAAAAGATTGATTGCATGCAGGTGGCAAGAATGGTACGCTCACGTCAAAAATAGCAATAGATTTACCATGTATCAGACATTTTGTACAGTTCACGATGTCAAACTTTATCTGCAAATGGATTTAGGCAAACACTTGAAGTTAATTATGACCAAATTTTGACTTGGAATTTCAGACATTGCACAACACCGGTATTGCTGCTGTGAACATACTGGAATGGATCAGACTTGTCCCACTCTGCAATGATGGAAAGAAGACGAACTGCATTTTGTTTTATGTTGCTGCAAGTTGTCTAGTCTAAGAGTGCAATATATACCAGTTAAGTTTTCCAGGGATCTCTGTCAATTCAGTTTAGTCTGTTTATGGCATTTCAAAATGAAAAAGTGTAGTAAGAAATTTCTCGATTTACTTGTTCATGGCATTTCAATTTCGATCAGTTATGACTTTGTGAATGAGAAGTTCATCCAGTCCTTGATGTGTTATGTAAAATTCATACATTGTTGTTACTTTTCTCCATACCCCCTTCATAAGGGGCAATGGCCTTTATATGAAGTAAACCATCTGAGTTCTGAGTTCATGTGGCCGTGTGGATAACGCACATGTCAAAGAAACAGAAAGTCCCTGCTTCGAATCTCTCATGGGGCTTGTTTTTCTTTTTCATCAATAGATTCATTTCTCTTATGTTATTAGTGTATTTCCCTTCTTAAGTTAATTTCACCCTTTCCCTGTAAATCTTAAGGAGTGGTCTGAGTGCTAGTGTTTCAGACGAGACAGTGATCCCATGTGCAGCCTGGGGAGAAGGAGCTGTCCATGGTCGCAGACCACAGAAAAAATCCACCCCCATAAGTCCATGTGTTGGCAGATTGAAAGTAAAGTAGGCGACACTTTATTATGGCACAATAGACTGTTTCCTGTGAGAACAGCACCTCCAACTACTGTCTGTGCAGCCAATAGCATGTATTAAAAAGGGGCTGCAGGTAAAAACTGACTAATTGTGGTTAATGGCCGTTAGGAACAGTACTATTGAATAATTGGTGGAGAAGATAAAAACTCTCAACTGTGTTTGACTTGCATATGGTCACCACAAAAATTTATTGGGAAAGAGTTACTAACTATAATACCAGCTTAAAGGTCAAAACCATCTGATTTTTTTAAAATTCAAATTGACCACATTATAAACATTGTGTTCCTTTATTATATTTTGCTTGCCATGTAATTTGAAATATTTTATTTTGTTCTTTTCAGGCACTGTCTTCTCCTTGCCTACTCTTCTCCTATGCAAATAAAAAACATTACATAACTGACTAGGCTCCATCTGTATGCTCCTGGCCTGATAGGGATCCACCATCTTCACCCTTTTTCTCTATTCCTTACACCCTACTCCATCACCATCCAGTCTCTCTCTCCCAACTCTCTCTTACCCCCCCCCCCCCCCCCACACACACACCCCCCTCCCCCTTTCAAATCGAAACCCAACTTCCACAATTTCCGAGGCTGGATTAGGTTCATCACCATGTAGGAATTTTGAACTTAGGGGGGATAAATGTCGTGGACACCTGCTCAGTCATGCTTCATGTATCATGCCAAAAGTTAAATTCATTTGGTTTGTGCATCTAAGCCTGTACATTTGCTATTGAGTATGGTCACCATGGGTTTGGAGCAAAATTACTTATATGAGAATCAAACAGTAGCTAAAAGCAAACATGAATAACCAAACATGGGAAAAATGATGTAGCAAGAAAATTGATATTTGGTGCATAATCACGGGTCATGATTTTCTGTCTGTGGAGGGCAGAGTAGCATGCATGTATGTATTTTCAATCTTGTCTCATCTAGTCCTTTACCTTATTCCTGAGGCATTGTGACCTCCATGGAGCGGGGACTGGGGCTGGTGGAGGAGAAGAACACCATTTAGATGATGAGGGAACAGTTACCCAGGTGCCCAGTGGTGCCTGTGCCCTCGGACGTGGACGTGGCATCACTCACATCTCTTCTCCACAGTCGATGTCCGAGGCGTCAGAAGACGGGACAGGCTGTTGCTGCGACAAAGGCTCTGGTTCCTCATCTGGGTGATCAGTGGTCAGGAGGGGTCTCTTTGGTTGACGACCCTCTCTGGGCCACCTGCCTGTGGCAAAACAGCACACACCTGCATGTGGGTTGTGCAGGTGTCCCATTCCATCATGGATCAGCTCCACAACACCAGGGCGAAGAGCTCTGGGGAGGACATGTTCCAATGTCCCATATGTGGGGTCCATTGTCCGTTGGAGCCATACAGAGGGCAGGGATGCAGCAACGGTGAGCCATCCAAGCCATTTCTCAGGTGGGGTGTTTTCCCAGGTGACTCTCGCAGATGGTGGCCTGAAGATAGGTTGCAACATTCTGGGCTGCTTTTTCAGCAAGGACACAGAACTTTCATCCCCAGCAGAACTGGTCATTCACCGTTTTCCTTGACCACCAGGACTGGGACATCAGGACAGAGTTGGCCAAAGAACTTAGCATCAATGATGTAGAAACACTGCCTGGTCACAGTCAGGTCTGCGCTTGTTGCTCACCTCATGGAAAAGGTTCACCTCCATGTGCCTCTGAGAACAATGGGCTGCTAGATGGGCGCTCCGTGAGGATTTGGACATGTTGTCTCTCAGATCTGGTTCCTGTTTTGATTACACAATAAAAGAGAAAAGTTAATAACTACAGATCAGTAGAAATGGGATGGAATGAGGAAGTTGGGGGAAGGTAGAGGAATATCAACTGTATCACTTTTCCCTCTCCCAATGAGTCATTTGGGGGAAAATCTGGTCATCAGATGTTCTCCCTCTCCCAATGGCAGGATGATGGGAAGGGGGGTGGGGATGGTGGGGAGTGGGGGGGGGGGGGGGGGTGGGGATGGGGGTTTGCAACAAAAAGTGACAAATACTGAATAGTTTAAGATGGTTATGTGATTGTCTCTTTGGCTAGTTACTTAGCTTGTTTATCAATGGATAAATTTACTAGTAGTGGGTAAGTTCTTCAGTTTGTTTTCCAATGATCAATCAATCAAATCAATTAATGATCAATCAATCGTAGTTCAGATCCAAGAAGCAAGGAAAGACCAAGACAGAGCAGGGGTGGTATATTTTTCTCCTGAAAAAAAAACACAAATGGAATAGTGATAATAATAATAATTACTAAATGATGAAAGAGACAGGGAGAGCACACACACACATACATGGACGCACACACACACACACACACACACACACACACACACACACACACACACACACACAATCAGAAAGGAGAGAGAAACAGTGTCAAGGATCCAGATTTTAGGCATCATAGCCTGCTCTAAGAGACAGATACAGAGAAGGAGGGTAGATGATTTTTTCCCCCATACAATGTTTTCATCCAAAATTACCGATCTGATGAACAGACAAGTGAAGGTGGGATGAAAGTCATGTGGCAGAAATACAGTTAAGACTACATTATTATTATTATATTATATTATTACTAGTACACAGTGCCTATCCTCCATTTGAGACTGAGCTCTAAACGCTTTACAATCCTCGCTTTCCTTTACACTAGCAGCTGCCTGTCTGGGCAGATCCAATGAAGAGCTGCCTGCTGGCACTACATTCAGTCATGTCCCACGTCTTTCACTGTTTCAAGCTGTCAGTCGATCCCTTTTTCATTCATGTCTTCAGTCTTTTCCATGGAGAATATGTGGCCCCCATACCAATGGCCAAAGTGGGATTCTTCCAAAAGTTGGTGGTGGGATTTTGTGTGTGAAAAACATGACATGCAGCATTCTTACAAGTTACATGGAACCTCTGTTTATAGTCTCAATCCAAGGACTATCTTGACCCCACTCCCACTCCTCTCCTCTTTCCCCTACCACTTCTGCCTCCCCATCCTTGGTAAAGATATTTACTCAACAGTTGACAGATTATCCTGCTCAGCTAGATGTACCCCAAACTGTTTCATTCAAATTTCAAACCACTCTGCCACACGTGGTATCGTTTCCTGCCTTTGACCTTCTCCTCCCCGTCCTCTCTCTGTAATGTGCAAGCTTAAATACAAGTCAAAAAAAAAAAAGTTTCCCCCCCCCCCATCAACCCCCCCCCCCCCCCCCCCCCCCCCCCCCTCAACCCCAGGAACAAGAGCAGCTGTTCACCAATACACTGAAGCTGATATATACTGAAACCAAAAGGCACTGTGTTTTCCGCATCATATCGAGTGTAGTTATTGGAAGTTATCATCTTCAGCTAAATATGCCTTCATATATGACAGAAAGAAGTGCCTGTGCAAGAGAAGGGATAGGGTGGGGTGCGGGATGATAGCGGAAGCACGGTAAGAAAGGAACATTTTCTCAGGAAATAAATTCAAACTGTTAAACTGGTCTTCTCTTATAAGTTCAAAAACAAACAGTTCACCATTTTTTTGATACGCCAATGGCAGAGACAAAGGAGGAAGGGGCGGATTATCACTCCATACTTTCAGCGAAAGACTCATCCTACCTTCAATTCCTGTTCATCCAATCAATTGAACCAGCTTGTACATGATTCTTCACATTCAATATTCATCTGAAGCTGTTTATGGGCAAGGCTATGGTGGGGTGGGAGTTGGGGGAAGACGATTTAAACCCCACTGAATAAAATCCCCCAGGAAGTGCTTCTTCCCTTCAAATCTTAAGGCCAAGTTGTTGAAATATGTCAACTTTGTTTATTTTCAACTTTGTACAACATTCAGACTGCTTTTTATTCACTTTCAATCTGATCTTTCACATCCTAACAGGAAGACGATGAGAATTCATGTGCAAAGCCAAGAGACTGCACAAAATAGGAGAATTTTAAACCTCACACCTGCAAATAAATTATCGCGTTAGGGAGGAGGAGGGGAGGGTCAGCTGGATGTGGGGGAGAGCAGCTGTCCAAACAATCAACTGCATTCAACGGAGACAGATAGAAGAAGGGGAGAGAAGGCTGTGTAGAGCAAGAGGGTGGAAGGAGGATGATGTGTGTGTGTGTGTTGTTGTTGTTGTCTTCAATTTAACGTCTATCCACATAGTGATATTAGACGGGGGGAGGGGAGGGGGAGGGGAGGGGATCGGGGGGAGGAGGAGGGGGGGGGGACCGTATTGTGTGTGTATGTGTTTAGGTCTCTTTGATAAGGGGGAGAAAAAAAAAAAAAAAGGTCAGAAAAATGAGCATTAAATGTGTGTGTGTGTGTGTGTGTGTGTGTGTGTGTGTGTGTGTGTGTGTGTGTGTGTGTGTGTGCATGCAAGCGTGTGTAGTGATAACTGGTTGATGACATGGGGAGGTAGGAAGGGGACTGGGGGCAGACAGATTTTCCTTTGTATTCCTCTCAGATAAGAGCTTTCTGTCAAAATGATTTCTTGAAATTTAATGGCATAGTATGATCCCTTGTCATGCAACAACAGCGTTACTGTTAGTGTTTTTGTTTTGTTTTTCTTTAAATAACCAAACAGTCCTTGTCATTTGATGAAAACAATTGTTTTTATGGAAAAGTAATGTTCAAAAGAAATTTCCAGCACCTCTCTGTGAAAAAGAAAAGTTGGTTGTAAAATAAATGTCAATTTGGCATCAAAATAAATAGAATAGAATAGAAGAAAAAACACACCAAAAAAAGGTAAGGCCAAAAGAGCATGCAATCACATAAGAAGCGAAGCATTATTCAACAGAAAGGTTTTGCATAAACCCAAAGAAAAAACTTCCTTTTTTTGTTGTTTTTCTGCTTTAAGGGAAGAGAGCTGAAAAGAGCGAACAGAAATCTTTCACACTTTTTTTTTATGCTGCAGAGAGAGAGAGAGAGAGACAGACAGACAGACAGAGAGAGAGAGACAGAGTGACAGACAGACAGACAGCGAGAGACAGATAGACAGAGAGTACTTTCTTCCATCAAATGTTGGGGATTACTTGGTGGAGGTACCCGTGCAAACAAAAGTCTAGAGTCCCTCTGTTCAAACCTCACTAAATTACATACACTCCATTTGAAGGAAGATCTTTCCGTCAAAGATTCAGAAAGTACTCAAACTAAAAGATGCCAACTTGTGTTTTTACATGAAGGTGTTTTCCCTACACTTTGAAGAACTACTTCTTCCGTAGAGCGACCACAATCAACATTCTGATTTTCTTCTTCTTCTTGCGTTTGGACAGCCAACATCTACAGTCAGACGCATCAGCTGCACTAATTTTAAAAGAAAAGAAAAAAGAGATTCTGCCTGGCTCACCTGAGTCATTCTGGGGACGGTGAACAAAAGATTCTTTTGTCGCTATATAAAGAAGGGGGCCCACGAGTCAGTGCTCAGTGTTTTTTAAAACAAACAAACAAACATACAAACGTTGCCAGTCTTGCTGCCAGCAAGACACATAATCCAGTCCTCAATAGGGTCTCCTCTCACAAGATCCCTCCACACACATAGCCAGTCTGCTGCCACCAAGACACCCGCTCAGTCTTTTGCTTTTGGAAATCCCCTCTCACAGGATCCACTGCAGAATTTCTGCCTTGTGAAACTTTCCCTTTTTCTTTTCCTTCTTTCTTTCCTTCCCTCTTCCTTTTTCCCCCCTCCCTCTTCCCTCCCCCTTCCTCTTTCCCTTCTTTCCTTTCTACTAGAGATTTGCTCCGCCATTTCATCTCCCCTGGGCCCCCCAGAGTTCATCCCCAGAATGACCCAGGTGAGCCAGAAAGAGTCTTTAGGACTACATCTTATGTATTTACCTCCCCCACCCTCTCCCTCCCCCCCTCTTCCCCACCCCTTTCTACATATTGACTCAGAACAGTTTTTTGATGGTGGCCCCTAGCGAGACCATCCAGGACAGTGTCTTTCAGGTGGTTATTTATTTTTATCCTGAATGTTTCTTTTATATAATTAAGCACTTGCACTTTCACATATATACGCACTCTACCTTACCGGGGTTTCGTCAGGATTTCTTCCCAAGCCCTGGTTAGGGTACTGGTCGAGTCTGTCACTAGATCTACCACTCTGTCAGTAGGATGAAAAAGGCAGCCAACACCTAGGTAGTGGCAGTCAAAAGTTTCGGTGTACTGAATCTTCCTCAATAAAACCAAGGATTGACAATTCCAGGCAAATCAAAACGTCTTTTTAATATTTCATACACAGTCCGAGTGTTCCTCACCTTGCATTTCACTCGTCAAAAAAGTTCACACAGTCTGTCGGGGCCCAGTAGAACTGCAAGATCTTACCATGCCAACCGTAAAAAGATTTATCCAATAAAGATCACCTGCAAAACTGATTTATCAACACTCTGGCACAAATTCAGGCTCTCATTCACTTTGTTCCGCGATATTTCAGAGCCTGTGATCTCTACAATTGTTTTTCAACGTCGTTTGGGCCTTGATGCCAGTTCGCGCGCGCAAGCTCGCGAGAGTTGTCGATCTTTGATCATGACGTACCAACACAACGGCTACACACCGCAAGTTTAACTACAGCTTCATTTCGACATTTTTTCCAACACGGTGGAGGCAGAGATCGAGTGTGTTGGGGGTGTCCCCAACTGCCTTTTTCCCTCAGTCGAATAAGGAAATCATCCTGTCTTAAAAAACAGACGAACAAACAAACAAACTTACCACTATAAAGGCATGAACTTGATGGAATCTTGGCCATGATGTATGTCAGTCAAACCAGCCATTTGCGCATGTTTCATTTCGTTCGCAGTTTCATTTATGGCATGTCACAGGTTTTAATAGCCATGCCAGTTTTTTTTTACACACATCAGAACCATCAAAACGATGATGGCGGATGTTTAAAGAAAGAAGAAGATGGCGAAATGTCACATGGTTGGCATTGTTGCACTGCACCACCGACTGGTTGTCTGGTGTACAACATCAATTGTGAGTGTAATTCACCTGCTTCAGTGCTTGGTTTTCCGTCCCTATTTCTTTCTGTCTTTCATAGGCCTGTGTGCCGCAGTTTTAGTGGCTCTAGTGCTGACCTGTGTTCATTTGCTGTCCATGTGTCATGGCGGCCATCGTCACATGTTCACACGAATCGTGGGCCGCCCATTGGCTGACGATGCTAGGTTCAAGACATGCCCTTCAGCAGCTTAAAGAATGTGGTGAGATGAGTTTACAGGTGAAGCAGCTTCCAAGCATTCAGAAAACGAGGGAAGTACTATCTGAGTCGCCCCAATGATTGTCAGGATCCTTCTTGTTCTCAGCTGTGAGGGAACTACCTGACTGTCTACTATGGAACACGTGGCCCATGTCACACCTTTCTTTTTTACCCTGAAGTTGGCAGAAAACAATAAACTCTCTCTCTCTCTCTCTCTCTCTCTCTCTCTCTCTCTCTCTCTCTCATATTTTCCTTTCTTTTTTCGTATCGTATTGTAGTTCTAGTCACTTTTTGCATGCTTCTTTTGTTGTCTTATCTTATTTTGCATTGTTGACCTACTCAGGGCGAGGACTGGATGTAAAAAAGCACATCAGTGCTTACCTATTATCCTCGTAAATAAAGAATTTTGTCTTGCCTTGTCTTCTCTCTCTCTCTCTCTCTCTCTCTCTCTCTCTCTCTCTCTCTCTCTCTCTCTCTCTCTCTCTCTCTCTCTCTGTGCATAGGTGTGCATTTGGTGGAGGTGTTGGAGGACAGCGGCGGTGACAAGCGGTGGGGAGGGGGAGTATCGGGCTGGGGGTGGGAGTAGAGATCATGCGAAAAATTCGAATAAGCAAACCCTTACTTCAGATATCGAACATGTGATGTGATTTGTCCGTTCTACAAACATCAGAGGAATCTGAAATTTATTTTAGATTGTTGTGATAACCTGTCGAAAGGACAAAGCAAATTACACTTATTTTGTTCTATAAGTTTATGACGCCTAAATATCGTAGGCACCAAATCCGTTTTGGGAGGGGGGAGGGGACAGGAGGTGGGGTGGGGGCTACAAAGCCTCTAGATACAGAGAAAATGTCACTTCTCGAGATTGTCTGCAATTAACCTATTTCATGATTATAATCCTCTGAAACTCTCTCTCTCTCTCTCTCTCTCTCTCTCTCTCTCTCTCTCTCTCTCTCTCTCTCTCTCTCTCTCTCCAAAGAAAATTATCTGAAACGTTGCAAACAATGTTAATAAACACGTTCACAAGCTTTCATTTCCAAGACCCCTTAACAATCTTACAAATTAGCTTCACATATTCTGGAGGAACAGCATGGAAAATTTACCTTCTATAAAATCATGTTCTTTTGAACTAGCATTAGAAATGCACTGAAAAAAAGTACTGATGGATAAATTATAAAGTACTATATGGTTATTTATATTGTTGTGGACTCTCTCTCTCTCTCTCTCTCTCTCTCTCTCTCTCTCTCTCTCTCTCTCTCTCTCTCTCTCTCTCTCTCTCAGGATTCCACGTAAAGCTTACTACCTGGATGCAAGAGGAAAGAAAAATTGTGTAACAAATGTTCGCTTATGCTTGTTTAAATACCGATTTAGTTTTGTTTGGGCAAGTCAGTGTGTTGGAAATGTTCATGGGTTTATACGTTGTTTCAAGCAAAGGTTTATTGACCGTAGGTGGTAAACTTGGTCCAGTCATATCCAAACTTGTGATAGATTCAGCTTGTACAGGTTTTTTTTCCCAATGACTATAGTTTAAAACCTTATTTACATTTAGATATTGATATGCATCGAAAATATATTACGACTAGATTAAGGCTTGGAATTTCTTAGCTGGCATTACATCGCTAACGATACAAAACATTTAAGCCCAACGATTGAATTTGTCCCTTATGTACTGAAAGCGAAAAAAATGAGGTGCATTTTGTTCTCTGTTGCCCAGCTCTTAGACGCATACGCGAAACGTTAATTAAGCCGAAATATTATAGACATCCTTCACTGTTTAAATTGAGTTTGTTAATGTCATCGACAAAACCTGAGACGTACGTAATCTTTCTTTGTTATTGTATAAAGGATTTAGGGTTTTTGCTTGGTCAGTGAAGGCTACTGTAGCGTAAAGACGTTCTCTCGCTGGTATCTTTCTCCAGTATTGCACCTAAAGATTTCCACAGTTAATTAACCACTTGTAGATACTGACTCTACCCACTGTCCTGTAAAGTGTGACCAAGATCCTCCCTAAAGCTTGTGTCACAATAGGCAAGTCTTTCGTTCGAGTGCAAGAACGAGACATCGATCTCACGTTCACCTTGTCGCCGGTCTCGCCAATTTGTGGTTACACTTACAGACGCGACAGTGCGTGAGACAGGCTTTATGTGGCCCAGTCCCAAAGAAGTTTACACAGTTGGATGTATCACGGACCCCGGCATAACACTGATATTTATAGATAAAGGACGAAACACAATTACTTAGCCATCGAACGAAGGACAAACAAATTACAAAATGCAGGCTACGTGTTTGAATTGTAGCCTAATTATAATGATTTGTCAGTCTCTGTTGTTATTTTTTTCCCTTTCGATCCATCCTGTCCATTTGTCTTCTCTGATCCCACCTCTTCCTTCTTCATCCCTCTCTCTCTCTCTCTCTCTCTCTCTCTCTCTCTCTCTCTCTCTCTCTCTCTCTCTCTTAATTCAACGGCTTCTTATAGGGACAGTTTGTTGCCGTTGAATATTAAGCTTATACATCATAAGCTTTTCTTGTGGTTCATTTCATTGTGGCAGCGCTCTACCCATGTTTGGCGCTTGTACATTTCCTTAACTTCGCGCGTGCTTGTGTGTGTTTGACACACAGAGAGAGAGAGAGAGAGAGAGAGAGAGAGAGAGAGAGAGAGGTCATGTACTCTCTCTCTCTCTCTCTCTCTCTCTCTCTCTCTCTCTCTCTCTCTCTCTCTCTCTCTCTCAATACATACAGACATACAGGGGAGATAGATGTGTAGGTATTTTTAATGATAAATCACCTCTCTCCCTCTCTCTCTTTCTCTCTCTCATACGTGCACACATTTATGTATATATAATTATGAGTGGCTGAGTGCTGCTTTATTTGCACTACCAAAAAGGAGAAAAGATTGAAATTCCCATTTTGGTGTTACACGCATGTTTTTATTGTTTGATAGTAATTTTAATTTTCAGTGTCACGTTTGTAACTATAAATATGAATGTCTTAACTTTTAGGGCAGCGGTCACAAATGTAATTTCTCTTGTAACGAGAGATAATAAAGTTTTCTGAATCTGAATCTGAATTTTGCGTGCGTGCGAGCACGCGTGTGCAAGTGTGTGTGTGTGTGTGTGTGTGTGTGTGTGTGTGTGTGTGTGTGTGTGTGTGTGCACAAAACACCATATGAATGAAATAAGAAGAGAGCGGTAAAACCAGTAAGAAAAATTTAAGCAAGAAATGAAGTCGTCTATTTCGTTTGGAAACATCTTCTTTGATTTTTATTTATTTCTTTCCTTTATTGTTATTGTGGTGGTAGTAGTGGTGGTGGTGGTGGTGGTGGTGATGGTGGTGGTGGGTGGTGGTAGTGGTGGTGGTGGTGGTGTGTTGTTGTTGTGTCAACGGAACTGGACTTGCCTTTTAATTTGGAAATTTCATTTTGTTCTTTGTTTGCATTAAGAACTGACGTATCATTTGTACCGTCATTTTGTTCTTTGTTTGCATGAAGAACTGACGTATCATTTGTACCGTTATTTGTTCTTGTTTGCATTAAGAACTGACTATCATTTGTACCGTCATTTTGTTCTTTGTTTGCATTAAGAACTGACGTATCATTTGTACCGTTATTTTGTTCTTTGTTTGCATTAAGAACTGACGTATCATTTGTACCGTCATTTTGTTCTTTGTTTGCATTAAGAACTGACGTATCATTTGTACCGTCATTTTGTTCTTTGTTTGCATTAAGAACTGACGTATCATTTGTACCGACCTGATAAAGGCTATTTTGGTTGACCAGACTGCAAGCAGCATGACCTTATCTATTTACTGATTGATTTTCTTTCCTGTCATTTATACGCACGATCTTGTGTCAATATGCCGGCTTATCAGGTCATTCTTTAAATTGTGTGTTGCTCCTGGTCGTTAGAAAAAATGCCGACGACTTTTTTTGTGTGCATATTCAAAACACACACGCGTGCACGCGTGCACGCACGCACTGCATGCACGCACGCACGCACCCACCAAAAAAATAAACATAATGGCTACCAGACTGAACAGGTCACATAGATTTGTGTGAAATCGAGCTGTTTATTGAGAACAATCAGACGATCTGACGTCCGACACATGATCTTTCAACTAATAATAATAATGATATAATAATATATAATAAAGATAATAATGATAATGACAGTAAGCTGAAAGGGACAATTTATAATGTAACAAAGGAATCCTTAGCGTAAATGTGTG
>JADBJO010029914.1:15000-18508 GCA_016801955.1 Conus betulinus | reverse complement strand
TAAATCAGTCACCGCCCAAACCCCCTGCCCATAAATAAACGGAATGTAGTTGGAGACTGTAGGAAGGTTTTGGGTCATAAGACAAACGACACGAATATTGCTTTACATCTCTTTGTTCCCAGGACGGAGGAAGCCCACTTTTCAGATGGAAATCTACTGGAAATAAGCCATGCCTGTTCCGGTGGCCAACGATTCTGATTCTATTCTGAACTTGAAGAACCTTGCCGGAGGGAAACTCTCTGTCTCTCTGTTTCGGGTGTCTCTGCTCCACATTACTCTCTTCCTTCTCGCTCTCTCTCTCTCTCTCTCTTCTCTCTCTCTCCTCTCTCTGTCTCTCTCTCTCTCTCTCCTCTCTCTCGTCTCTCTCTGTCTCTCTGTCGATGTATCTCTCTCAGTCTGTCTGTCTTTTTTTCTCTCCCACTGTATGTCTGTCTGCTGTCTGTCGTCTCTCTCTCCTCTCCTCTCGTCTCTCTCATCTCTCTCTCTCTTCTCTCTCTCTGGCTCTCTCTCTGTCTCTTGTCTATGTCTCTCTCTCAGTCTGTCTGTCTTTTTTTCTCTCCCACGGTCTGTCTGTCTGTCTGTCTTCCTACTCTCTTCTTCTCTCTCTCTATCTCCTCTCTCTCTCTCTCTCTCTCTCCTCTCTCTCTCTGTCACAGGAAACTGATCAGGGATCTATACGGTTTCGAAACATTCAGTTCACATCTATCATACAAAAAAGCAAATAGTTAATTTGGACAACATCTGACTAGTCGTTAGACTGCAAAATGGAGACAGAAGCGTACTTGTAGCAACTCTTTGTCGCATTCATATACACAAATTTACGATGGCGAAAGTCCAAAAAGCCGAAGCACATGGCAGTAAATAACTTCCCAAATTATTTACTTTCTTATCGGTGAGAGCCGCTTAATGTTGATCGAGTGACTATCGATCAGCGTTTGCTTCAAAAACATTGGACCCCCAAAAGTTCTGTGAAACATCGGAAGTTCTGCTGTTTAGATAGTTCATTCAGAACTAGTTATCCATCTTTCGTAAACGAAACAGTCAGTCAGACATTCTTCTAAATGAACAATGCCTATTATATACATCAAAATGGACGTGAAACGGGAAGAACCGAACCTCTCGCCGGGCATACGAACACAAATACAAAATATCCTTTTCTGTTCCGAACACCATCTTTGTCAATATCAAGGCACGCAAAACAAATTAGACAGACAGAACAGGAAGAATGCTAACCGACCGGGAGAATATCTCTGCTTTTTGCTGGAGCGAGAGAGAGGTGTAGGAGAGAGAGGAGATTGGGAGGAGAGAGTGAGAGAGACGAGACGAGGAGAGGAGCGAGAGGAGAGATGGAGACAGAGAGAGAGAGAGAGAGGAGGAGAGAGAGAGAGACAAAAGACCAGAGGACAGATACAGAGAGACCACGAGTCAGAGACACAGAAGGGAGAAAGAGAGACAAAAGAGGACGCGGGGCAAGAACAAAGAGAAAAGAGGAGAGGGCATAGGTGAAGAGGAAAGAGACAGAGTAGAGACAAGAGAGACTGAAAAAGACAGATACACTACAAAGAAACAGGGGCAGAGAGACAGGAGAAACAGAGCGAGAGACAGGGAAGACAGTGGGATACAGAGGCGACGAGCAGAGAGAGGAAGATGAGAGGGAAACGAGTGAGAGATTTCAGGGAGGAGAGGGCGTGGACAGAGGGAGATGAGAGAGAGGAGAGATGCCAGTGAGAGAGGTGGGAGGAGAGAGAGAAAGGAGAGCGAGGGGGGGGGGAGGAGGGATGAGGAGAAGGAGAGGAGAGAGAGAGAGGTTGAGAGAGGAGGAAGAAAAGAGAACGAGAGAGAGAGAGAGAGGAGGGCGGGAGAGAGAGGGATGGGAGTCAGATGGACGTGTGATGGGAACAGGAGAGATGTCCAAGAGGGAAAAGAGAATAAGGAGGCATAAAAACAAGAGAGAGATCAGGAGATGAGAGAGAAGAGGGGAGAGGAGAGAAGAGAGAGAGACGGAGAGAGAGAGAGAGAGAGCGATGAGGAGAGAGAGAGAGGGGGTGTGAGGAGAGAGAGAGAGACGGCAGGGACCGGAACGGCGAAAGTTGGAAATAACCACAAGAATCACGATTTATTGTCCATCAATTTCTTTACCAGTTTTTCTACGAATCTTGTCATCCATGGCTCTAAATCTTTGGATCGATGGAGCTTGATTGACCTTCATTGCTTACTCTTCTGACAGGACAAATCAATACCATGTGATGGATTTTTTCTAACCCCCCCCCCCCCCCCATTCCCATCCTTCTACTTGTTATTCATTCATTCTGCGTTCTCCTCCGTCGCTCCTACTGCTCCTCTTCCACCTCCAACCACACACCTCCTCCTCTTACCAAGTCCCCCTCCCCCTCCTCATCCCCCTCCGCTATAAACCTCATCCCTTTCTTCAACTTAAATCTCCTCCGTGTACTGATTCTGCGTTGTCTTGTCTCCTTGGGATCCTCTTTAACCTAGTATCATCTCCACATCTATCACAAATCTCCTCGTTCATTCTTACCCAATGGACCTCCATCAATCCTATTTTTTCTTCCTGTTCTTTCCGACGGCTTCTTACTCCTCCATCGCTTCCCCTTTCTCTTCCTCCTTCGCCTTTTCCACTGCCCTTTCATTCTTCTTTATTCTCTTCTTCCTTCTTCTCTTCTTCGTCTTCTCTTCTTTCTCTTCTTCTTCTCCACTAGACTTGCACTCTTGTTTCGTCTTTTCTTCTTTCTTATTCTTTCGTTCTTTCTTTCTTCTTTCTTTCATTGCTCTTCACGTGTTTGCTGTTATTGCTATTCTTCGGTTGTTTGTTGTGGTTGTTGTTGCTGTGTTGTTCTTGCGGCGGCTTTAGCTGCTGCGCCTGCTGCTGCTGCTGCTGCTTGGCTTTGCTGAGGCTGGTCTTTTCTTTTGCATGCTGTGCTGCTGCAATTCTGATGCCCTGAGCTTGTGCTCTTATCTTTCTCCATAATCGTTTGCTGTTTCCAATCCCTGCCTCCTCCCCTTCGAAGTGTTCCTCTCCTACTCTCCCTCCTCCTCCCTTCATTCCTGCCTTCCCCCCAATCCTATCCCACTCCTCCCCCCCCCCCCCCCCCCCCCCACACTCCCCCCCCCCCCCCCCCCCCCCCCCCCCCCCCCCAACCCCCTGTTCTTTTTCTTCATCTTCTTATTCCTTCCTCTGCCCATTGTCTTCGTCCCCGACCCTCTTTCTGCACCTTTATCGGCACGTGGGTCATCAGGACCCCCCCATACATTCCGCCCCGTTATCCTTCATTCTTCTGCCGATATTGGCAGAGAGAAGGAAAGCCCCCCCCCACCCCCAACCCCCCCCCCCCCCCCCCCCCCCACCCCCCCCCCCCCCCCCCCCCCCCCCCCCCCCCCCCCCCACCCATTTCATCCTCTCTCTCTCTTCTCTCTCTCTTCTATCTCCTTCTATCTTTTCTCTCTCTCTCTCCTCTCTCTCGTCCTTTACCCTCCTTGCATCTTTCCA
>JADBJO010029914.1:0-5000 GCA_016801955.1 Conus betulinus | reverse complement strand
CACACACCACACACACACACACACACACACACACACACACAATGTGAACGGACTCTCTCTCTCTCTCTCTCTCTCTCTCTCTCTCTCTCTCTCTCTGTCTCTCTCTCCCCTACCCCTACAACGCTCCACGAAGTAAGAAGGTGGACATCAAGCACGGAAAAAGATTTGGGGGGAGGAAGAGAAGAGAACGTTTACAAATCATGTACTCACCCCCAGTCCTGTCCAGAAATAAAGCGCGCGCGCGGGGGAGGGGGGGGGCGTTGTTTAGAATGCGACAAGGCTTTCAGTAAAAAGACCGCGACTGTGAGTATCGCTTTACTTCTCGTGACCAAGGACAGACTGCTGCTGCTCCTTAGATGGGAAACTCATGGTATCAGGAAATTCAGATTCTGATGTCGTTGGCTCATTGAACACTGGGGGGAAAGAATAGAGATAAAGAAACTAGGACAGTCAACATCACGTGCACGTTCCATTGGCCACACTCTTCTCATTGCCTTTGAAGATGCCTTTTTCACATCGTTATATTCCCCCTGTTTTCTTCATTCTATTTTAGAGCTTTGTTAAATAATAATCAAGGTGCAAGGCCCACACTAACTTCTTTTGCTGGCAATGATTTTCCTGCACCTGGCTGTCTCTGTCTTTCTGTCTCCCTCTGTCGCTGGTCTCTGTCTGCCAGTTATCTGTCTGTCTGTTGGTCTGTCTGTCTGTCTGTCTGTCTCTCTCTCTCTCCTCTCCCCCCACTCTCTCTCTCTCTCTCTCTCTCTCCTAGAATTCTCTCTCTCTCTCTCTCTCTACTCTCTCTCTCTCCTCTCTTCTCCCCTCTCGCTGCTCCGAGAAAGAGGGAATCCCCTCTCAGGCATTCTCCCCCTGGAATGAGTCGTAAGTAGTAAGCAGGACAATAGGGGGCGGGTGGGGGGGGGGGGGGGGAGAGGCATGCGTGAAAGTCCAGGAGTAAAAAGGAAGGTATTTCAGACCACGAGATAGCGTTTGGTAATAGGACAAGAGCGACAATGCATTGTTGCTCCGTTTCTCTTACTTGGGTTGAGGCTGGCACTGCTTAGGTGGAAACTGAATGGCAAGAAATGGCATTCAAGAAATCAGAAACTGATTGCATTTGTGGCTCGGCAGACCGTGCAAGTGATACTGGAAATGCTTTCTATCTGTCTCTGACTGACGTCTGTCCTGTCTGTCTGGTCTGTCGGTTCGCAGAATCTATTTGTACCTACCTTCCTTCTGTCTGGCAGAATGTCATCTGATGTACACCCACCTACTTTCTTTGTCTTTCTGTCTGTTTGTCCTGTCTAACATATATCTATATTCCTATCTATCTGAATGTTTGTCTGTTTGTATGTATGTCTATCGGTCTCATCGTCTGTCTATCTTGGTGGTCTCTCTCTTCCTCTCCTCACCCTCTCCCTCACTCTGGTCTCATCCTCGGGGCTCGGGGTGCTTCTCTCTCTCGGGGGGTCTCCGGGGCCCCTCTCGTCGTCCCTCCGCTCACCTCTCTCCCTCCCTCCTCGCCTCTCTCCCGCTCTCACCCTCCCTCTCTCTCCCTCTCTCTCCCCTCCGGGGGGCCCTCCTCTCTCTCTCTCTCCTCCATGCACCCCTTTTTATGTAGATGTTGATTGCTCTAATGTGTGTGTCTTTTTAATAAAAAAAATCGCTTTTGGGGGACATTGAAAAATATTGCTTTGGTCTGTGCGTATATCCAACCTGAAGGTTCTCCTTTCTACACTTCTTTAATGTTGATAATGGTATTTCCATGTTGGAGGAATGTTTGGCAGACTGCTTGTGTTCACTGGGTGACATTGATGTGGTTGTGTGTGGCGATTTGAATAGCAGGACGGCTAATTTTTTCTCCTGACTTGTCTTCTGATGTTTTCGATTCCTGTTTGCAAGTGAAAAGTCAGCCACCTTGCACAGAAATCGTTCTTCTCATGATAACATATTGAATAATTATGGTAAGTTATTGCTAAATCTCTGCGTTGCTTTTGATTTGTGCATTATGAATGGTGTATGTCAGGGCGACCGCCATGGTTGCTATACATACATAACAGACAGCGGAAGCAGCGTAAATGATTATTTCCTAGTATCTAAAGACTTTTTTCTCCAGTTTTTGTGATTTGTGTTATTTGTTTGTTTCTGAACGGATCGAATCTGATCATTTACCTCTTGAATTTCACATTGACTTATCAACAGAAATGACGATAAAACTATGGAGACTGTTGAGGCCACTGTCTGCGATAAGTTTTGTGTGGAATGATGACTATGCCTTGATTTTCAGAGACACATTTGTGTCAGGCGGAAATGTGCTCAAAATTTAATGGGACTTTCGGATTGATAAATGTTGATGTAAATAAAGCCTTAAAGGTGTTTAATGATTGTATCAAAACCAGTGCTGAATGTATGAAAAAAAAATATGTGCGAAGAGGGAACTGTGCTAAGAAGATGATTGGTTTGATAAGTCTGTTTGGTAACAAAAAGAAAAAGCGCTAAAATTACTGAGAGTATGGCTTCGTACTCTAGACGATGGCGACAGAGTTGAGTATGTTTTATTGCAAGAAGAGAATATAAAAAAACCTTTTGAAGCAAAAAAAAGAAAACATTCAATAGAAATTTGCTAGACGATATGATTAGATCTCTTCCATCACAGCAGGAGTTCTGGAAAACTATCAAAAGAGTTTCATTTAAAGAAGACACATCCAAAAGAACAATATCTCCCTGGACACATGGTATGAGCATTTTAAGCATTTGTTCGATAAAGATATTTCAGGTGATGATGAACTTTCTGATGACACCGATGAGGGAGAGAGGTTGAGTATTTCAATCGCCCCATCTCTAGAGAAGGAAGTTATGTTCGCCATGCGGAAAATTAAAACTAACAAATCTGCAGGACCTGATTCTGTTATTGGGTGAATTGTTTAAGTATGGTGGAGCTCAAGTTGTCGACTTTTTACAAGCTTTTTTTTCAATAGAATTTTTGATGATGGTATCTTCCCAGATAACTGGACAGAGTCTGTAACTTTACCCCAATATTCAAGAAAGGCGATGCAAATAATCCTAATAATTACAGAGGCATCTCTTTGGTTGACGTTAGCAGTAAAATATATAGCACTATCATTAACAGCAGATTACAGGAGTGGATTGAATGTAATAATATCACGGGAGAACATCAAGCTGGCTTTAAAAAGGGTTACTCTACTGTCGATCATATGTTTACTCTTCTTGCGTTTGTTCAAAAGC
Organism: Conus betulinus; assembly: GCA_016801955.1. NCBI lineage: Eukaryota > Metazoa > Mollusca > Gastropoda > Neogastropoda > Conidae > Conus > Conus betulinus. Next base: position 1,757 of record JADBJO010029914.1, on the reverse strand, counting down.
AATTTTCTTTAAATCGTAAATTTTATGTTGCGTTTATTGACTTTGAAAAAGCCTTTGACTCCATTAACAGAAAGCTTTTATGGACAGTATTACTTAAAAACGGGGTCAAGGGGAAATTATTTAGTTGTATTAGAGCTATGTATCAAGTAGTTAAAACAAGGATAAGAAGTGGTTCCAGTCTGACAGACTTTATTAATTGTGCCGCTGCCGAGTAAGACAAGGTGATGTGTGTAGCCCTGCATTATTTTCTATGTATATTAATGAGGTTTGCTATCGAGGTTATTAACAATGGCCTTCATGGTGGACGATTTCCAGATGGTGTGTCAGAATTATTTATCCTACTATTAGCAGATGACATCGTTCTGGTTTCAGAAACGATAGTTGGCTTACAACGTCAGCTAAAATAATCTGAGCAGGGCTGCCTCTTCATTAGAGTTGAAAGTGAACATGAATAAAGCAACATCGTGGTATTTCGAAAGGGAGGACATTTATCCGCGAGGGAAGATGGATGTATGATGGACTTGTTATACCTGTAGTGAATGTGTATAAATACCTGGGGATCTACTTTTCTACTCGTCTAAGTTTTAGCTTTTGCTTGCAAAGACCTTGCATGTAGGGCAAAGAATGCTTTGATTTGCGTATAAAAAGATTGCATGCTTTAAAACAATAATTCACTGAGTTATTCTTAAAGATCTTTGATTCCATGGGGGCAGAAATTTGGGGTTTAGATAACGCTGTCGTTCATTGTGAGGCGGTGCATTATTTGCTTTGAAGAAGTTTCTAGGTCTCGACAGGCGTATTTTCTAATGATTTGGTGTATGGGGAATCCAACAGATATCCATTGTTCACTTACTTCAGCCGTTAGATGTGTTTTTTTCGTTATCGGTTAAAACTTTTACACATGGATAATGGTAGATTGCCTCGTAAGTCTTATGAAATGTTATTCGAATTGGAATTAAAGGGAAAAAAAGAACCTGGGTTTCAAAATGTGCGTCTATTTTCTGTATAAAGCACGGATTTGGGGATGTTTGGCTGGCTCAGGTGTGTTTGGAAATCAAAATCAGTTTATTTCGTATATTTTTCAACAAAGGGCTAATTGACTGTTGAAACTAAGAATGGCAAATGTGGGACGATCATATCCAGACTAGTGAACGATACAATTTGCACTAGAAATGTTTCTAGTTTTCATATCGTATTCAGCCTTTATCTTGAAATCGATATGGAATGTATTTGAAAAGATCAATTGCTACTAAATTTAGACTTGGAGTGTTCTGAGATTAAGGACCTCATTTTCTTAAGATACAAACAACATAGACAAAATGATTTAAGTGTGTCCATGTGGCATATGATGACTGTGCGCAAGGTGAAGAAAATGAAATACATTTTCTGTTTCATTTGCCCCAGCTTCTTATTAAAGATATTACGCCAAAAATTTAATCCCACAGAAATATTATAGGCGCCCATGCTTGTTTTCGTTTACAGTAGTTACTTAGCTCTAATAGGTATAACGTTGATCTCAAGCATTTAGGCCGTGTTTTTGTTTAAAGCGTCTAAGATCAGAGAAATACATGACATCTTAATTGCTGTCTGACCTGCTTGTTTTGATGGCGCCTTTATTTTATTTTTTTTTTTTCCCCCTGATAAATTATTTGCATTCTATACCTTGTAATGTAAATGTTTATGCATTCCCTCTTGCCCCTGGCGATGGCCTTACGCCTCTTACTGAATGACGTCTGAAGTCTGAGTCTTAACTCTCC